>OVAU01000424.1:5195-20993 GCA_900406315.1 Biscutella laevigata subsp. laevigata
AGTTTTATTGTTCGGACAAAGGGAAAAGGTAAAGCAAACAAGGGACCAAAGTCATAAGCAAAAAGTCTCTTAAAAAAGAAGAATATATGCTATTCTTATTTCTTGACATATATTTGCTTCCTCCATCTTTTCTTTTCCTTTTCCAATATGCATTGCATCGTACGATCTGCATGTAATGTACTAATAATTATTGTGTAGTAATAACTTTATTTGTTGTCAACAATTTACAGTAAGTTAGGTTAGATCACGAAACAATCAGCTTCTCATTCCAATTTCACTGACATCTGTTTAGGACTTGGCAGTCAAGCCGTCTTGTGGCTTGCCCTAGCGAAAAGGTCCCGCTACAAACTTCTTACACATCACGCCACTGATCAACTTAGTTGTATGGCTATTGTCACTGGTAGTCTTATTAGTCTCTGTCTCCTTCACATACATACTCAAATGCATATTCTACTTCGAAGCTGTCAGAAGAGAGTACTTTCATCCAGTTCGAGTCCAACTTCTTCTTTGCTCCTTGGATGGTTTGCATGTGTTCTCATCCAACCGAAAATACCTCCATCCTGCTATTTGGTGTGTTTTCATGGCTCCTTACTTCTTCCTCGAGCTAAGAATCTACGGGCAATGGCTTTCGGGAGGAAAAATGCGCCTCTGCAAAGTCGCAAACCCATCTTCTCATCTTTCTGTTGTTGGGAATTTAGTCGGGGCAATCTTAGCTTTGAAAGTTGGACGGACCGAATCAGCTAGGGTTTCTTTGGGAAGTAGGTTATGAACATTAATTGGTTGTGTTTGTAATCAAAGTCTTCCCACAAGTGAAGCTCTGCCTAAAGAGCTTCATCCTGCCTACTCTATGTTCTTAGCAGCCCCATCAGCAGCAAGTATCGCTTGGAACACGATCTATGGCCAATTCAACGGATGCTCAAGAACTTGCTTTTTCATTGCACTCTTCCTATACATTTCCCTTGTAGTAAGGATCAATTTCTTTACCCGGTTTAACTAAGTCCATCTCGAGTGTAATCAATTTATCGGTTAAGATGTATTGAGGCAACTAACTGGCTAAGGGATGAGCAGAATCTGCAGATTCTTTGTGGCGTGGTGGTCACTTGTCATATACGTTTCCTATGACAAATGCCTCAGTAGCAACAATAGAGTATTCAGAGGCAGTACCTGGTTACTCAAGCCGGGTGCTATCTTCATTTCCTCCGCAATGGTCTCCGTCTCGTTTGCATCCAGCCTTTGTTTGGCGAACTTTGTTCCCAAACGATCTTGCAATTGCCATTACAAAGAAAATATTTACCAAAGAGAATAAGCCTTTTATGAGAGCCTATGACTTGAAACGCTGGACCAAGCAGGCTCCGGTGAAGAGAATATCTGCAGAAACATATTTCGAACCCGAGGAATATTCACGTCACTGATGCAAAATCATGGAAAACAAAAGGATATTTCAGATAAAAATAGTAGTCAAGAAAAACATATAGATATAGAGACACAAGTGCGTAAGCAAGCTTATTGTATGTACTCCAGACGCATGTATGATAATAATATTAAAACAGTAGAAGAGCACTCAAAATTACATTCACACTCCATAGATAGCTGAAGAAGAGATCACGCAAGATAGAAATCACGGTGTGACATAAATTAAACAGGCAAAGAAATGGTCCTCTGATTTGCTAAGTTGGTCGGTGGTCGGAGGTCCCATGAAGCAGACTGCTGTGTTTCCTCAGGTTTAATAAAAGGTAGTGTGATCTCGTTGATCATTAACTCCCCACAGAATGGGCATTCGCTGGCTACAGCGTCATCCAGCTTTGATCGAAGCTGCTTCGCAGTAAGACAAATAAGTCCAGCCATAAGAAAAATGTCGAGGGAAGTAGAAAAAATAATAAAAAATGACCCTACCTTGTCTGCAGTAGTTGTGCTAGTTATGGGTTCATCAGATCGATTACCATTTATCTCCCTTTGTGTTTCGCTACCCAATAATGTCAGCTGCTTCTGCAGATCGAGAATATGTTCCGCCTAGAGATTTTTGGGGAACCAATCCAAAAAAGGAATCACAATTGTAACATCGGAAGAATAAGGTCCAAGTTTTATGCATAACTGAAAAGTAGTATCTACACCTAAGCAGCAGATAAAGAAAATCTTTCTCATAGTAGTTTCAACATAGCATGGCATAGACTCTAGAGAACTGAGTATCAATACAATTTGCTCAGAAAAACAAAGAGGGAAATAAACCGCATGGTTATAGACTTACTTGCTCTTCATGCGCACAGCTTGTGACGTGTGTGATCAGGCACTGTGCATGGAAAGAGTGTCCACAGGGAAATATATAGAAAGGAGCTAATGGTCCGCCTGAAGAATATCCCTGAGCCATTCTGTAATCTCCAGTCATCGTCAAGATTTTCCGTTTACAAACCTGGTAATACATTGAAAGGGATAAAGAGTGCTTATGATTTATTCATATATATATATATATATATATATATATATATATTTATGTAGATAAATAAAGGCTATTCAATCTTAGGATTATAGATACCCCGCATTCCTCGTCGCGGTCGATTACAGCATATCTTTGAGTGAGAGCACTGATATCATTTCTAATGTTATCTGCCCCACGTGTGGCATCATTCATCTCCTCTTTCAATTGCTCTATTTGCTTGTTGTAATCCTCGAGAGATGAGCAAATCGCTTCCTGAACAAGGGTACCAAGGAAATTAAAAAGAGAGCAGAAACAACTTGTTTGGCACAAGACAGAGCTTTCGTGTGTTTGGGAAAGAGAAGTTGACTAACCTTGAAGTCATCAATTAAGGCAAAGTCTGGGAAAAATGGCAAAATATCTTCAATCTTTAGAAGGCCATCAGTTTCCTTAAGAAAAGCAATAGCTTTCCTTATGTTCTCCCTTTTAGCTCCCTTTTCCTGCTTTACAACATGCTTTGCCACCATCAACCACAACTTCTTTCTCAAGTCTTCATCATCTTCAACTTTATCAGCCTCAGCCATAGCAAGTTCTGGATCAATCTGTAAACAGAAACCGTTTTCAACCACTACGAGAAGAAAGTCGGAATCAAATGGTCAATCAAACTTTCTGAGAAAAAATGGCATCATTATTAATGTGCCGAATTCAGAATCTTTCAGCAATTTTGTTTTAAAATATGTGATAAGCTAAAACTAAAAGATCAAGCATAGAAGTCGGAAGTGAATAATACTTGTTTTTATATTAAAATTATTACCTGAAGAGCAAGGGCTACAGCTTCTTCATGCATAGACATCATGCTGTATATATGGACACAGGCACGGGTTCTCTTTTCCTTAAGACACAGGCGCAATGCATATTTGGGATCATAGAAAAATTCAGGACCGTTCTCTCGTCCTTTCCCAAATTTGCATTGCAGGAAACGGAGAAGGGCACTGTCATCTTCCTATTTTGATAAATAAAAATAAAATAATTATTTATCACTTTAGCAACCTCTTGATGAAATCTTACAAGCAGAAAAGAGGAGACGAGAGACAGTAACCCTTATTAAGTACATGCTACTAAGGAAAGCAAAATTACTGAGGGAAACCAACCAAACCTGCTGGGCATATAGTGAGAGAAGTAAATTGTGAATCCCTGGATCCTCGTTATGCAAACGGTGGACGCAAAACTCAAGATATTTTATGACTTCATGTGTCTCGTTCCTGCATTTTAATTTGAGAAGTTATTGGTGAGATTAATATCACAACGTTAGTGGATGTACAGTTGAAAAGTAGGTCATTACTTTGCATGAGGTTCGCTTGAGTAACGCATCATTGCAGTAATTAGTCTCCTTGGATTAAGATTTTTGTTGGCCATCCATGCCTCCACGGTTTCATACGCGTCAAGCATAATAAGCTCTGGCGCAAATTTATACTGAAACGTGCCAAAGTTTTCATAGTTTCAGGACAAATAGAGTTTGGAGACTACAATTTTTTTAAAGATCCTGGTGTTACTTCTTACACACCTGAAGCTCAACTGAAACTGAAGATTTCTGGAGCACCTCTAGTGCTTTCTTTGCTTCCCCTTGCTAAAGGAAAAATATAAAACTCATAATGTTAACTGAACAAGTCTAACTAAGATATTGCACCTACATGGATCAATCATGAATAGATAACTTATCAGGCCCTTCACCTGAATATAATGGTGAATTACGATCTCATACTGCTCCTTCAGGTTTGCAAAATATACCAATTCTTCAACCCGACCATAACTAAAAGAAAAAAGGGAGATAAGAAAGAAGAACATTGTATTTCATCCTGCAAGCAAGATATTCTAGGTGATGTATTTAGACTGTTAGAGTAGTCTTAAGAAAATATCTTACTCCAGAAAATAATACACATCATAAAGGTCCAAGTGATCACTGGCTTAAAGATGGATTTAAATATATTTCCCTGGATACTTGTGGAACTTACCTTTCCAGTAGTTTCATTGTGGTTGCCTCATCCAATACATCCTTGCTGTCGCCCATGAAAGCACGGAATTCTTGAATGACCGAGTGATAGTCCGAGTTACGATTTTCTATAGCAGTGTCATCTTCCAAAAGCAGCCGATTTATCTAAATCCTCATTCAAAAACCACAGAACAGGGAAATAAGATACAAGGATTCAGAAAGAAAACATAAAGCAAAATTAAAAGGAGAAACTATGAACTAGATCAAATGAATTAAGAATACCTTTCCAACAAATTAACAGAATAATAGAAGTATATGATAAGAAATCCCAAACTATGTGTTTGCTGAGAAGTGAGAACAAAGAATATGTGATCCAAGAAGCAAAAGCTAAACCTTGTCTAGATACAGTTCAGTTGCCCATGTTGATATCATTGTTATTTGGCATTTATCGTCCTTTGAAAGATTATCAAGCTTGTGCAACAGGAATGTTCTCAAAGCTTCCTGCAATCACATAAGGAATAAAAGTCAGTGAATATTCAAGCCCACATGTGACACATATTTTTCTGTCCTGAAAAGCATGCATAGGAATAGAGGTCTGATTTATGGTATATACTGAAAACTAGCAAAGATACAAATGAAAATGTTTACCGGTTCGTTTATACTGATAAACTTCAAAGTGACCTCCTCAAAAGATATTACATAATTGATCTGCAAAGAAAACAAATAACCACGTCAGCAGTAGTTATATCAAGTAAGAACCACGTAAAATAAAGGAATTAGAAAGTACTTTGGCATAGAACGACGCAGCTCGTAGATATTCCTTGTTGGTGAATGCAGCTTCTGCCTACAACAGAGTGCCCAAATACATACATAATCAAACAAGAGAGATTCTTTCTGCCAGCTGTGTATAGGCAGGTGACAGCAATATTACGATGATAAAACGTTTGCAGATCTGACAGTATGGCATGAGAAGCATTTTCCTATTAACTTAACCGATGGTAAGGAACTTTAAAGATCACCTGAACTAAATAGACTTGGTCTCTCTGGAGAGGGTCTCGGCAGTTTGCTAAAGCTGCAGCATAAACTTTTAAATCTAGGTAAACCTTCCACATATCTCGGCTTTCGTCGATGACAGAAACCTTTTTGAAAATATCCAAAGCCCAAAATTGAGAAGAGAAAGCACAACATATCAGAGACATTTACTCCAGGATTCAATTAAGATCATTATAAATGAGTAAAGGCCAAACACCAAAACAGACCTGGAAGATTGAATTCTGATCGTATGCATAGAAAAGGCCAGCAGAGGCATCGCTGCAAAGTCCAAGTATGCCCCTTGAAGATGAATCTGACGTTATATCAAACTGGAGCTCTTCAATGATTTGTTCACTTATTCGATTCACAACCTACGCCCCACATTTAAAGAATGCAGATACCAGAAAGTAAGCACACTTATGAAACAAAATACATATGTAGCTATATCAGACTATATACATCCAACAATGAATGTAACAACCCATGTGTCCAAAACATACCTTAACCTTATTCCCAATAAGAAGCAAGAAATGAAACTCTGAGAGTGCCATTGAACCAGGCTTGACTGCTTCAGTGCCATCACTCAGTTTTGAGTAGTCCAAGAGCGCTTTGTTCTCCACAAAGTTCTCATCACCATTTGGATAACTAACAAGAAGTTTCAAATAAATTACAGAATGAAATAATCCAAAAATATGAAAGAGGGCAGCAAATATAGAATCCCAGCCTTTATTTCAGGGTGACATCGGTACTGTCATCCTACCTGTGCTGAGCTCCAAAATTTAGGCCACCATGATAAATTCCTGTTCCTGAAAGCCATGCAAAGTGCACTGCTCTTCGTTGCTTTATATAGAAATGCAGTTCACTGAAAGACAATAAACATTATATGCTCACATGGTCAGAGTTACGCTTTGTGATTTCTTTCAAACACAATGAGCCTAACGTAATTTAAGTGCTTGCCTGTTTGGTATTTCACCAGGAAGTTCCATAAAATGAACTGCGCGTTCTTTATAACTAGCAAAAACAGTCTGGAGGTAACGTGGTAGTTAGATATTTAACAAATGAAATGCTAATTCACATTTTCCAGAAATAATATATTTGAAAGCAATAAGATCTAAACTACAAGACACCGGATTCAACTTTTATGCGATGTTTGAAGGAGGAACAGTCATGTTACAAATTTGAAGCCCAACAATTAAAGAATACATAGATCCTATTCAATAATATAGCCGATCCTTTAATTAATCTCCTAATGCTACCATTTCAATTCGTGAGAAGTGACGTTTTACAATAATGTTATTGTTCCCAAATGAATGGTAAGATGGAGTACAGACGTCATCACATAGCAGAACGGAGTTTAGCTTACTTCTAATGTTCCAACCCCGGTGAACGAATAGAGTCTAGTGGGAGTTACAGCCATCACATAGTACCTCACCCCACCGCTTATGTTGGCTGTTTCCATCTACACATTTGTTTCGATAAAAGAGAGTGATTGGAACCAAAGTCCTATGAGGGAAACATATAATACAATAGAATTAATATAACGCTCAAGCTGCTCAGCATAAAATGTTAATACCTGCAAAGCCATGAAGGCCTCAGGAAGTTCTGCAAGTTCAAACAAAAATTTGATGTACTTCTCTCTCTTGTCCTTCTCATCCACAGCCATCTCAAATAGCTGCCCATCGTGAGTGCCCAGAATGATCTCCTTTGTAGAAACTGAATTCAAGCAAAGATAAAATAAAATCAATAACCATGTGAAAAAAAACGAAGTAGAAGAAGAGGAACACTCATGTAACACAAAAGTGTAACCTTCTGTTATCTGCTGTCGGTTCCAAGCCACGGCATTGACAAGTAAACCTTTCAAACGGCTCAAAACACGTGGTTTAGGCCACTTTGCATGAGTGTAAAAAGTTTCAGCTCCTCCAATACCAGTGACTGTAGCAATGCAATGGCTACCACCGGGATCAATAAAAACCTTGTGAATTGATTGCTCCCCAGTTCGACCAACAGAGAGATCAATATCTATAATCCATAGAGAAAATGTGTATCTTTTTCACAAACTGTATCGTTTTTTCTTTCACTGAATTAACAAAGTAAGGATAAAAATGAGTATACCATTAGAACTACCAAGCCCAAAATCATAGCGGATAATCCAGCCTTTGCTTGTTCCCAGAACAATTACATCGTTTCCAGCAGCCATACATGTAATCATGCCACGATTCTTAGTGGCATATCTCTCGAGAAGATCAACTGAAAATACTTGTCTTCCTTGATCCATCTCTTCCCCTCTTAATTAAAACTGCAAAAAAACTAGTATCCAGATTTTGAGGGTTTGACCAGCTTTATCTGCCTAGGAGAAAAATAGAAAACCCAAATTCCCAGTTGAGGGATATCAATTATGGTTCTGCAGTCGCAGAATGAACACATTTGGACCTTTAGGCAACTAAAAATTTTCAAAACGGAAATTATGAAAAACATAGAGGAATTTGCCTTTTTATTAGATGAATTCTGCATTTCTCAAGCAATTGGAAATTCATACCTCCGCAGGAGATCTGATCGGCGACCAGGAGAAGACGTCAGTCCTGGTTCCTGAAAACTGAAGGCGAGCCGTACGATACTAAACTGCACCGTCTACCGAGTGGCTTCCGCCGGGTTTACTCTTTCTCTCTCTTTAAATCGAACGAATCGAGTCCGATCACGTTAAAATAAAACACGACAGCGTTTTGGGATTTAAACAAAACGCAGTGTTTCAATAAGTTAACCAAGATGAGACGGACCAGCCAGAGGGGTTAAAAGTTAAAACTGAAGGTTAGCATTAACAAGGACCTATTGCTTTGGACTGTCTTCATAGACGAGCTCTCTTCAATGGCGGATCGTAATACGATCAGCCTTAAACGTTTAGAATATGTAATCAGGTACTTCATTCAATAAAGAGAGAGTTTTAATGTTGATTGCTCTCTAGTGTTGTATGGGGAGTTTTCTGATAGCTTTGCTCTTTATGTATTACCATCGAAGTAAACAGTGGAAAAGAAAAAGTAACAGGTAACGGTAATGATGCGGGATAGAATCAAATCAAGGAATGAAAAACTTATAAGAAAAAATGAAAGATGCGTTGCATAAACTAATTGCCATTCTTAGGAAANAACGTTTAGAATATGTAATCAGGTACTTCATTCAATAAAGAGAGAGTTTTAATGTTGATTGCTCTCTAGTGTTGTATGGGGAGTTTTCTGATAGCTTTGCTCTTTATGTATTACCATCGAAGTAAACAGTGGAAAAGAAAAAGTAACCGGTAACGGTAATGATGCGGGATAGAATCAAATCAAGGAATGAAAAACTTATAAGAAAAAATGAAAGATGCGTTGCATAAACTAATTGCCATTCTTAGGAAAAACAAAAAAGCATCAAAATGTTACAAAGGTGTTTGAGTGTCAAAGTGATTTGGGAAAATATGGAGCGTATACAGACTTTCTTTGTTGTCTGCAATTCCTTTCAAGCTGACTCTTCTAAAGCTGTTTCTCACCGGGTCAAAAAATAGAACAAACCACGAATCGTGAGACTCATGAATAGGATATTGTTCATAGATAAACTCACCAGTCTGAGTGAAATCTTTTAGTTGGAAACGATTCTGCAAAACATGAAGACTAAAAGGTGAAATAAACTGTTTAGTCGACCACTTATTTTCCTCTGCATCCTCCAGAATCGACAATTTGATACCTTTCTTCTCGGCAAAGTCTCTTTCGTGAACANGTGAGACTCATGAATAGGATATTGTTCATAGATAAACTCACCAGTCAGAGTGAAATCTTTTAGTTGGAAACGATTCAGCAAAACATGAAGACTAAAAGGTGAAATAAACTGTTTAGTCGACCACTTATTTTCCTCTGCATCCTCCAGAATCGACAATTTGATACCTTTCTTCTCGGCAAAGTCTCTTTCGTGAACACAAGCTAATCTTCCCTCATAAGTTATAAGCCTATCCACATAGACAAATGGTGGTAATTGAATCATATCGAACTTTTCAGACCTGACATCAAAACGTATTATAACATACGTAAGACCTATAGAAGCTCGGTAATATAGAACCCCCTTGATGCATTGCCCATAGCCACTAAAGTAACAAGTAACGTGTTGTTGGTTAATTTCGACACTTCTCCACGATTCTTGAGATGATCCTAATGTTAACACCCGGCATATACTATACGGTCTGTCCGAAGGCATAGCTATTACTTTGTGTTTATCTTCGACTGCATCGTATCCTAAACAGACTGTTGTCTCCTTCCAGATCTCACTAGGTTTAGGTAATGTTAAGAACTTTCTCGTGTTAGGGTTCCAAATAATCGCCGTCATTGATTTTTGAAAGCAGATCAAGCCGTGGACAGAAGGCGTAGGGGGAAATACTTTCCAACATTTTGGGAATTTCATACGATAAGGATCAGTAGGCTGAGGGGAAGAGTAAGACTTGCTCGAGTTCTGAGCAAGAGTATGAGTGTGTTGTGGTATGGAAGAAACAACCAACTCGTCATCTTTTTTGAAGCAGAGTAAAAGACTTGGTCTAGGGTTCCGAGTTTCGAACAAGTTGATGAAATCTGAATCGGTGGTGATTGATAACCAAAGCTTCGACACGCAACGAAACCTTACAACAGATTTCTCAGGAATCCTTAAGAGTATCTCTGAGATTAGATCCATATGTAAAGACGAAGTTGATTTCCATCGTTGATCCATAGTTAGCCAAAAAAACCCTTTTCTCTCTATCTCTGCAATAATTTATGTTATTTTTATTGTTTTTCTTTATTGCTATCCTTATCTTAGTGAAAAATTTCCACAACTTTCCTAAATTTATTTATTTTAATTATCTCATATCTAATTATTATGTATATTTAATTATTTTTGTATTGAATACGATAAATTTTAATATAAATGTATAACTTATTAAACAAATGAAATCTATGGGTTGATATTTATCAATTATTATTTATGTTGTTAAATCATATTTATCGTAATTAGAGAAGTTGCATTCAAAATTTAAGTGTAGAACAAAATGTATTTATATAATTTAAATATTTTAATAAGAACTAAATTCATAATTTAGAGAAACAAACGAATTCTGTTGATTCATATTTTTCTAAAAAAATAAGTTAGTATCTAAAATAATTTAAGATATCTAAAATAAGTTAGTACCAATTTATATCTAAAGATACATAATTTTAATCATCAATTATATTAAAATATAGTTTATTTACCACGATAAGTCATCAAAATCGGCAAATATTTCGTTATAAAAATATTATTTTTCTACGACTATAATAATTTAACCTTATTTTTTTAGGATTTAAGAATTAAAAGGGAATAATATCTCTAAAGAAATATTCTTTTGGTATATTTCAAAATAATCATAAAATAAAATTGATTTTTAGATATCTATAATTTCAAAATATTTGCAATTTCAATTTTGTATAAATATTATAATTACAATAATTTGAAATCTCTTTTAATATATCCTGATTGGACAACCTATAAAACTATGATCCTACATATAAATTTTAAAAATAAACAACTAATATTAGCAATTTATATTATTATACAATTCAATATTTAACATTATATAAATTTTACAGGAAAATTGTTTAATGATATTTATCAAATATCATTTATATAAATTTAAAATATCATAAAACGATAAGATTTAAAAATCATAAAATTAAATTTTGAAAAAATTACATAAAATGTGGATAAAATCTAGTTATATTAAAAATAACCATTAAATTTCAAAAATAAATAATCTCAACTATTATAATTTTTTTTTCCAAAAATGATAGCAACAAATTTCTAAAATAAATTTCCTATTATATTCCTAAAAAGTCAGTTTGGTATCGGGTTAACCAAAAATTTATGTGTCAGTGTATCTAATTAGCGAGACTAATGTGCATTTGAAGTCTATTATATGTGTTCAATTAGGGAGACTAATCTCCATATTANTTTATGTGTCAGTGTATCTAATTAGCGAGACTAATGTGCATTTGAAGTTCTATTATATGTGTTCAATTAGGGAGACTAATCTCCATATTACTGAAAAAATCGTCCAAAAAAAATCTAACCATTGTTGAGAAAAAATCTAATCCATTTTATTTTCCAGGAGTAGAACAAATTCATTGAACAAACCTAAAATTTAAACCGAAAAATTCCAAAAATCATAAACATTATGCCCCTAAACCCCACTTTCTAAGCTCTAACCACTGCACATCTTCTATGCAATCTTTACTCAAAATGGAAAAAAAGAAAACTTGATCATGATCCAAATCCATTTCTAATTGATTCAAGAACCTGCACAACTTCAGCCATACTCGGTCTCTTCAATGGATTCTCAGACGTACATATCAGTCCTAACTTCATAACTTGAATCAGCTCATTCTCTTCAAAATCTCTCAACCTTCTGTCAAAACAATCAGAAGCCGAACCAGTTTCCAACATATCCCTCACATAATCTCTCAAGATCAAGACTTCGTTCATTGATGGAGACTCCACTGGTTTTCTACCTGTAACCAGCTCAAGAAGAACCACACCGTAACTATACACATCGCATTTCTCACTCGCTCTCAAGCTCTGTTGAGCTAGCTCCGGAGCAATGTAACCAACCGCGTTGTGGAACTTTTTGGTCAGACTGAAACTGTCCATAACCGGTAGAAACTTTTCTAAACCGTAATCTGATAGCTTTGCCTCGTACCTTTCGTCTAGAAGAATGTTTGTGGATTTTACATTGAGATGAAGAATCGCTGGTTTACAATCATTATGAAGGAAAGAGAGTGCTTTTGCAGTTCCTAAAGCAATCTGAAATCTTCTCTGCCAGTTGAGATCGGTATTCCCATGGCTTGAGCTTGTTCCCGGGTAGATTCTTAGGTGTAGATTATCAAAGAGGCTACCGTTGGGGACATATTCAGAGAGAATCAATTGCATTGTTGAGGAAAAGTAGTAACCTTGGAAAGAAGACAGATTAGGATGTTGCAGACCTCCAAGCCGTCCGATTTCTTGCTCAAACTCTTCTTGGTTTCTAATTCTTCCTAAAGTCTCAAGCTTCTTCACTGCAATGGAAACTCCGCCTTCGAAAGATGCTCTATAGACTGATCCAATCGATCCCATACCGATTATATTTTCCTTGTCGAGCAAAGCTTTCGTACCTGCTTCCCAATCTTCATACTTTGATGGCAAATTCTTGCTGAAAAGAACAAGCTTTCCGATGATCACACCGCTAGATTCAATTGAAGACCCTAGAGGAGTGGTTTCGACTGTAACTATCTCTTCATCTTTTCTCCTTTTACGAGCTCTTAGGTTCAAACCAAGCACTATGCAGACACCAAACAGGATTGCAGCAGCGGCAATTATAACAATGATAACCGAAATGCTTAGTGCTTTGGAATCTCTAGACTTTGCTGCGACTCCACGTGAATTGCAAGGAGTTATAAGAGGATCACCACAAAGGAAGGGGTTGTTGGAAAATGCAGAAGAACCAAAACCTTGCAGCTTTGGAATAAGAGGAATAACACCAGAGAGATTGTTGTAGGAGACATTGAGATGCGTTAGTGCATTCAAATTCCCGAGGGAAGAAGGGATTGACCCTGAAAGCGAGTTCTGTGAAAGATCAAGAAACTGGATTCTGGAGAGGTTTCCAAGTTCAACTGGAATACTTCCCTTGAGACGGTTTTGATGCAGATCAAGAATCTCTAGGTTTGTTAAGTTTAATAGCTTCTTAGGGATCTCTCCTTCTAAATCATTCCCTGAAACATCTCTGCAACCAACAAGCCAACCGTTTAACAACAATGTCAAATTCAAATACAGCAACAAGCATCGAGCGACGATTAGAACTCACAGTTCAAGAAGTACTCTGCAATTGGATATATCCTCTGGAATTTCACCAATGAGATTGAGATTTTGTAGATTCAAAACCTGTAGATATTCCAAACTTCCAATCTCTCTTGGTATCTCCCCATCTATAGAATTATTGCCCAATCTAATAACCGAAAGCCTCTCCATCTTCCCGATACCTCCTGGGATACTCCCATTCAGCTTGTTAGACTCCAAGTTCAAAAGCTTGAGACTTTTACAACTCGTTACACCGGTAGAGATCCTACCGGTTAACTCATTCCACGAAGCATCCAAAAACTCCAAACTCTTGCCGCAATCAACTATTTCTCCAATCTCCCCACCAAACCGGTTCCGAGAGAAGTTGACATAGATAATGTTGTCAAATCTAAGAACCTCAAAAGGCCCTAACCCGTGGAACGAATTGCTTCCGATATCTACATGGCTCAATCTTCGGCATTTAGGTAATTCCTCAGAGACATCACCAAACAAGAAATTGTTTCTCACTGAGATAAACTCAAGCACCGGAATATCGCATATCCCAGGCGGCAACACTCCGTTGAGATTATTGTAAGATAAATCAAATCCTTCGAGGTTGTCACAGTTTGCTATAGAAGTAGGGATTGATCCAGAGAGGTTGTTATGAGACAGTGAAACAAACTTGGTCTTGTAGCAGAATTCAAATAGAGAAACAGGAATCTCTCCGGAGAAACCATTTTTAGACAAGTCGAGAAACCTTAAGCTAGAGAGTTCACCGATAAACTCCGGGATTGGACCAGAAAGCACATTGGAACTAACATTAATCGTCCATAAAGTTTGTAACTTGGAGTAATCCAACGGTAAATTACCTGTAAACCGGTTGCCAAACAAGGTCAAAACTCGAATAAACCTAAGACCAGACAACCCCGGAGTTAGGCTTCCGGCGAGACTGGTGTTCCACAGAACGATTTTGTCCACGAACCCTTCTGGATTACAAGTGACTCCATTGAAGCTATTGCAGAGGTCAGCATCAGAGACCCAAGAGGCCAAGCTGTTGTACGGATCGTCACTGATACTCTCTTTGAATTGAAGCAGAATGTCTCGTTCTTCGATAGAATCAGAGTAACATGGAGAAGTGAGAATGCAAAGGAAATACACCAAAACTAGAAAAAGATGGACACTTCTCATATTCGGCTGAAAAACGGATCTACCCAATTGACATCGTCTGTTCGGGACCCGAATGGGCCGAATCCGAACCCGGTATGGAAATCTACAATCTTTCTTTCAAGGAGCTCCAAATTGGGATTCGTCCTCTAACACCAGAATCAAGAACAAGTAGCTGCATTTATAAATCTGAAGCAAGATCGAAACCCAGGAAATGAAACGGTTAAATTTTGGTAGGGATTGAGCTCAAGCTGAGAACTTTTCAACTGCTATTGCATTTATTTGGTCATCCTTAACGGCTAGAAAATTTACCGACCAAAGTCAAAACTCTCGAGAAACGATAAAAAAAAGACAGAATCAAAGATTCAAGAACGACCCAAGAACAATAAACAGAGAATAAGATTTGTGGGGTTTGCGAGTTTCTAACCAAATGCACTCATAAAAAAAAAAAAAAGAATAATTTGCACAGCTCATCTCGCATTTGGAAGAAGAAGACGAAGAGAGTGTGTGCCTTGGCTGGAAAGTAAGCTGGTGAAATGAATTAAACTATAGCTCTCTTTCTCTCTGGACTTCCACCAAATTAAGAAGAAGCACGTGCCTGCTTGGTTCATCGCCATTAGATATATGTGTAAATGGAGGAGAGTGTCAGCTTGTCTGTACTTCTCTACCAAAGCATTTATTCTCTCCTCCACCTACCAAAGTGCCATAAAATTAATTCCAAGGTTTTTTAGAATAAATTAATAGAAATCTCTTTCAATAACAAGAAAACAAATAGTTATGGTCCCATCTCCAATTGTTAGTTTCAGACCTAATTAATGCGTGTACAGGAAATTCTACATTTTATATTGGATTCAAATGATCAGAAACTATCAAGAGTTATAGTAAGATAAAAAAAATGGCTTTATGAAGTGAAAATGAATGACTTATTTGAGGTAATATTCTAATTTAATCATTCGGAGTATGTTCGTTCATCGGCGATATGATCGGGGTTGATCTGTAAGAGATTGATAAGTTGAGGTCCAGATCAAACTTTTTGGAAACGTATGGGTTTAAGAAAAGAGAAGAGAATTAGAGACAAAGACAGGTGAATGACCAAAAAAGTAAACGTCTTTCTGTCATTTGTTTCTTTCTGTGAGCCTCCTACTCTCTGAGTTTGTTTTAATCATTTTTTCCATTTATTCTTTGATTGATTTGTAGATAATGTTTTATTTCATGAGAGCTCTTCGTACAATGGGAGAGGTCCTTCGAGGGGTCTTTCGTATTTAATTAATGAAAAATATTGTTAAGGATTGGTCGAAGAAACATTGGAATTTTAGAGAAAAAAGAACGCTACAATGGTAAGGAGTTTTTAAGGGGTTCTTAAGATTAA
>OVAU01000425.1:0-20989 GCA_900406315.1 Biscutella laevigata subsp. laevigata
AGCTCTTGTGACTGGTCCCGTGGGAGCTTCCAAGGTTGCCTACTCAAGTCCAAGCTCTTTGTCCACCCGTGTATCAGGAGAAGACTCGCTTAATCGAATCTCAAGACAAGGTCAAGCGGTACCTTGCACCGGTTAACGTCGAGCTACGAAGAAGACTCGCGTAAGCAAGTCTAAATCCAAGTGTTCCCAAACTTTGCACGCTCTACATGGGTTTCGTGGTGAAATAATCCACAACTTAGAAGTCGGAAGCGTGATTTCACCCCTCATAAATGCTTAAAGCACATTAGTTTTTATACGACAATCACTCGAGATATAATAAGCCGACCATCAGTAAGCCTCGCCAATCTCCATACTAAGGATCCAAACTCGAATGTCAGAGTACCTCACACAAATGATTCGAACTTCAGTTTACTCATTTCTCATATAAGTCGAGCATCAATAAGACTTTCTTGAGTATATAAAGCTAAGTGTGAGAGTACCTCGACCAGGGTGATTCAAGCTCCGACTCCTTCATTCTTAATAATTAGTCGAGCATCTATAAGCCTAGCACAAAAACCGTAAGACGAGCGTCAGAGTACCTCACAGAACTCTAAAGTCGAGCGTCAGAGTACCTCACACAAAAGATTCTAAAGTCGAGCGTCATAGAACCTCAAACATTATAATTCGAGCCGAGCATAAATAAGCCTCGCACGAGACAAAAGCCAAAGTGACGAAGCACCTCACGAGCGAACCAAGCCAACGCTCGAAGAACCAAAGGCCAGAGCACCCATCAAGAAGAAAGTCGTGCTTTAAAAGACGAGCTAGCACGAAGCGATCACTAATGCAATTACACCACACGAAAAGACGGTAAACGCTCATATCGGAATTTTTTCGATTAGCTAAGTTTGTTTTGTTGTAAAATTGATAAGATAGAGTAACATGAGCTGAGTAAAGAGCTCACGCAGAGTTAAGACGGAATACTGCATGCGCTGAGTAAAGCTCTCATAAGGAGTTGAGACGGTACAATGCAAGGTAAGAAAAGTAATTTGCGAGAAAAGATGCAACAAAAACAAAGACGTTTTATTAAGAAAATTTTGGCGGCATCAATATTAGGTGCTCCAACGAACGAGCTTGGCAGGAAAGCAGTGGGTAGCAGTGGCAACGAGCTATGATGATTCAAGGGTAGCAGTGGCAACGAGCTATGATGATTCAAAGATCTCTGTAGCAAGATGACTGAGCCCACAAGCGTTGTAGAGAAGATCCTACAAAAACCAGCATGACCATCATAGCCATCTGAGCACCAACATAGAAAAGTCCCTTCGAGGTCCATAGTGAAGAACCCAAAAGAAGGATCTCACGGGAACCCAAGAAAAAGGAAAACCATGCACTAAGACTGATGGGACACACTGCTCCAGAATCACCACGGTCGCCGATCCACAGACCGACGATCACTCTCACAATGACCCCTGCCACGTCAGTAGGAATGCGCTAACAAGTGATCGCCGTTTAGTAGGGATACGATGACAAGACGACAGATTTGAGAAAATCCGCCAAACCAGAACGACGACACCCAAAGCCAAGACCGGTGATATCGTTATCAGAATGAGGAGACTCTTCAAGAAAACAATATAAGGTGCAAGAGAGAGGGCATATAAAGGTTTCTATGAAAAAGAAAAAGAAGAAGAGATATGGCGTATCTAAAACTCGCAAAGGTTATTTAAAGAAAAGAGCAGGCGATAATTTCAAACAAAAGTGGCATGAACGAAAAGACGTGTAATTAAAGCCCTAGTCGTAACAGTTAATAATTACATAGAAGAAGAAGCGTAAGAAAAAGGAAGCAATTTCTAATACATGAAAGTCCCATATTATCCCTACGAACGGGTCCGAGAAAGTAAAAAAGGCCTACGGCCCAACAAGAGTTCAAAAAAGTGAATATGAAGAAAAACACAACCAAAGGGTCAAGCTGGACTTCAGCAAGTATAAGATGAAGCTGAAGTAAGTCCTCAATCAAAGAATCCTGAAGCGCAACCTTGGTCTGAAGTCCGAGGTCGCTGATCTGCTTAGTGAAATAATCCATCATCTTCGGAGGAATTCGAACTCCCTTCTCAGCAAGAGCTTGTACACACACATGAGACCCAATGTGTTGAGCCCCCGCCAACTCAAGATCAAAGAGCTTCATTCGAACGTCGAGGAAACCAGTCGAAATGGGATTGAACCAACTTACGAAGCCTGCTTATACATCGCTCGCGAGAAGCTAGGCGATCCTCGCACTCTTCGAGAGAAGTATGAGCACTTTGCTCCGCTATAATGGACGACTTGACCCGAACCTTCGCTTCAACAAGAAGACCCTTCAAGCGTTTTCTCTCGTCCTCTCCAAGGTCAGCCCTCTCCTTCTCCGTTGCCGCCTCTTTAGCACGAGCTTCTGCACCGATCAGAAGATTTGTCATCTTCTCGAGCTCGTGAAGACCCTTTGTCCGCGTCAACCCTCGACAAGACCTCGAGAGCAGCGAGCACGTGACCAAGAACACCACAAGCGTGAAGAAATTGACGCTAGCAGGCCCCTGCCATACAATTCTGAATGGAAGCAACCTGACAAGTATAAGCATACGGTCTACTTTTTCACCTTGTTCCTTAATTTCTAGTTCCAAAGGTTTTGCTACAGTTTCAGGTGTAGAGCTTTTTCAGATGAAGATGTCATAATGCGCTCTAATACCATTGATAAGAGCTAACTTGTCACTCAAGAAAGGGGGGAGATGAACAAAAGAAATAAGATGAGAATCGAAAGAAACAGAGATGGAGACGAGAGAAAAAAGAATATTGTTTTGGAAAGTTTTGATTTTTAATTTGATGATTTGCCTTAAGTTTTTGGCATTGATTTAAATACAACTCGCAAAGTTTAACGATCACGTTTCATTATGCCTTATCTTCTTCACGTTAATCATCTTCTCTATTGCCCCTAAAAGTGAGAGAGCAAATCTCTTATAGACTCTATAAATCTTCTATGCCCCAATTTCATGAATGAAATTCGATCTGACCAAAATACCCCTTAATGGATGAGAAAGAAAATTGAAAATTTGGTTCGGTTGGAGTGGGATTCGGTTCGAGTGTGATTCGGTTCGAGTCCTCTCCGGTTTGGTTTGAGTGGTTCGATTGGATTGAGAAATCTGAAATTAAAACAAAAAAAATTGGAGCATTCATCGCCACATTCATCGCACAATGAGACCTAGCTCAGCTTGTCATCATCTCCTCTCGCTCCCAGTTCATCTTTTTCGGCGACACCGATGAGCATTCCTGTGGGACAGGTCGAAATGCAGGTTGATTGTTCTCTATCTATCTATCTATCGATAGAAATAGGATATATGAGTTGTAATTAGAGTTGATTAAATTGTCTCATTTGATTTGGTGCATATTGATGTTTGCTATACAATTCAAGAATATGGTTGAATGTACGAGATTAAATTGTCAGCAGGTGTGCAATATAAGAGATGTCTATATCTCGACAATCGTAACCTCAATTGTATAGGTAAAACTTAGTATAACTAGTAGAACTCATAATTTTATTATACTAGGTAAAACTTAGTATAACCAGAACTTGATCTTCTTGTTTTTGCAGGATACATTGACAAAACATATGAGCGTATATTTCAAATTCAAAGGTGGCATGTATAGTGTAACCTTGAAGGCCAAAGTGGAGGATATAAATTTGACAGTTATGGAAGAAAGGTTGTATAAAAAGCTTTTGTTGGACAAAAGTAAAGTAAAACTGTCATTGAGATACATGTTGTTGGTGGTTGGATGTGAGGAACAACTAACTATTTGTGATGATGAGGATTTGTTTGTTTACGTAACGACAATGATTACAAGTGACAAAAACAAGGAGGGACATAGGCGACGACAAGCATGACGTAAGAAGACAATGAAGTGGAGAGGAGAACGACACCGAGTTAAATGAGAAATATTCGCTTTTCTCAGAGTAAAAAACTCGGTTTTGTTTTTGTGTGATAATGAAGAAAATGTAGCGTAATGGAATAATATTGTGATAATTTTTTTATGGTAAAATTAAATGAAAATGACAAAAGTGCAATTATTTGAATCTTTCAAATGTTTTAGTCATTTAAAGTTTAATGATTTTAAATCATATTTTTTAGATTTAGTCTAACAATTTTTTGAAAGATGAAAGTCATTTTAAATAGTTTATTTTGTTTTGTTAACGATTTACTTTTTTTTTTAGCAATAATGTTTTTGCTAGTATATATGTCAATCTAGGAATACAAAGAAATTAGGGTAGGTAAATGCATTGATGCTTTTTAAGTATTTATCAATATAGAGGAATGTTTAGAATAGTTACTAAAACTGAGGGACTAACTATGGTAAATTCTGTATAGTCCTCTGTACTCTTTTCGTTTTGCAGATTGTAGAATTTGGGGGTTGATGACAAAAAAAAAAAAAAAAAAAAATTTGGGGGGAAATTTTTNATGCTTTTTAAGCAGAGCTGATTATCTTAGACTTGACGCAGGGTTTATTCTTCGTTGTTTATCTATGCAGTGATCGAAGAAGAACGGTTATGCACCACTTTTGGAGAATTTCTTCGAGGGATCGAATCGTGGGCTAGAGAGATCTGGAAACAAATCATTAATAAGGAACATATTGTTCTGATGGAATATGGCTCTGTTGCGGAATCGGCTTCAAGTTCTGATGCAATTGCGTCTCATTCGGTATACATTTCGCTTTTTACAGCTTTCTGCGATGCTTCTGGTTCCCGTACGAGTCTTTAGTGTTCTGATTGTTTGGACAGAAGACGAGAAACGTAGACTTTAGTTCAATATCTCGATGCTGAAGTTCTTTTCTTGGAATCATTATTCATGGCACCATCACGTTGCTTGCTTCTCTTTCGCTAAGTGCCTGGTTTATTGTGATCATTCTCCTTTGCTTTCTTGATGTCCTCTGAGACGTATTAATTTCATTGAATGTTATTCATAAAGTAGAGTTGTGAATGTGTTTTTTCTATGTTCTTGTGCTTCTCTCTGAGATCTTTCGTGAAATAGTTTTTTTTTTCTGTGTTATTGCAGCCCAGTGTATCTATTCTTTTAGATGCTCTTGAGCAGTCAGCATCTACACCCAGGATTGCAAATGGTCTTTCACAGCGACTCTTACGCTTGTTACAGCTTTCACATGGAAATAAAGTTTCTTTTAAGGCATTGAATGGAGCTTGTCGTGTGCTCCGACTGGCTTGCATTCAAGCCTCGGAAATTAGAAAGTCTGGGTGTGTTAGGCCTTCAGCAGAACGTACCGACAACGGAGATATTATTGCTTCACCTAATAAGAAGTCCGATTTAATCCATTCGAAGGATGGTTGGTTTGAATTCATGGAAACATGCTTGGGGATTTTCACAGAGTTTTTCTCGTCAACAAATGATGCAAAAACATTTGTTTTACGAAGTTCGGTTTGTGTTGATTGTCTTTTTGAGCTATTTTGGGACAAAGCTGCAAGGAAAAATGTGATGAAACACATTATTGATCTCATGAAGGTATTTCTATCAAATTAGTACTTATAGGTCTTTACTATACATCTATTGATCTTTTAGTTTGTTAAGTAGCATGAAATGAATTTTCTATTTAAATATCCAGATCACGCCTCTGTGCGAAGAAGACAAAAGAGCAAAATTACAAGTGTGTTCCAAATATCTAGAAACTTTCACTCAAGTGAAGGAAAGAGAAAATGATTTTGTTGACTTATCTGTTGATCTCTTGGCGGGTATGAGGGATTTGATCAAGACTGATTCGAGGGTATGACTCTGTTCTTAACTTCTGTTTGACATTCTTACTTCCTGTTGCAGCTCCTTATCTTTATTTGTTATTTCCTCTATTTTTTCCCGTGTTTGGTTTTTCCTTCAGTATTACCAAGGCCTATTTCGTGACGGGGAGTGTTTCTTACACATCGTCTCTCTCTTAAATGGTAATCTCGATGAAGCAAATGGAGAGAAGTTGGTTTTAAATGTGCTTCAGACTCTAACTTCCCTGCTTGCAAATAATGATGCCTCAAAGGTGATTCTTCTTTTTATTTCCTTCACTAGAGTAAGGGTCATTGAAAAATGTCTTGTTAACTTAAAACCTTGTGATGGCAAAAAAAACACCGGGTTGATGCAAGTAGTAGATTTTTCTTTACCATGTTAGCATAATACAAATATGGCGCATCTTCTCATTATCCACGTAGATAAGCTTTTCCCTGGATGACGTGTGAGCATTACCTATCATTATTTGGGCCTGAAGCAATAGTGAACGAACTCCTTGAAGTGAACTTTCATCTCAAATTGTCAGATAGTAAACAAAAGACACATGGTTTTTATATCATTTTGGAAGAATTTCTGAATTAAGGTGGACCTAAAGGTCTCTTGTACTAGTATAATTAGTTTTTGCCGCTGCTTCTTTTTGTGCCCTCCAGTTTGCATTTAAATCCCTTGCTGGCAAGGGTTATCAGACACTGCAAAGCTTATTGTTGGATTTCTTCCAATGGCAACCCACTCAAAGACTCCTAGACGCACTCCTTGATATGCTTGTGGATGGAAAATTCGATGATAAAGGCAATGCTCTTATAAAGGTGAAATAGTTTTCATAATTTATCAGTTCTGATCTCCTTATATTTTATCTTATACGTAGTTTCTTGTGGCTAACTGTATTGTCCTGTTTTCATGTTTAATTTGTTCTCCTACTCAGAATGAAGATGTTATCATACTTTACTTAAATGTACTTCAGAAGGTTCGTGCAATTCTCATTACTTGGGTTTTCCTTTTCAATATTTTGGTTTTGGATATATCCTTACTGTAGAGCTGTATGATTTGGCAGAGCAGCGAGTCTTTGCAATGTTATGGGCTAAATTTGTTTCAGCAACTCCTTAGAGATTCCATATCAAACCGTGATTCATGTGTTCGGGCAGGAATGCTTAACCTTCTTCTCGATTGGTTTTCTGTGGAAGATGATGATAGTGTTATCTCAAAAACAACACAACTAATTCAGACAATTGGCGGCCACAGTATATCTGGGAAGGATATTCGTAAGATCTTTGCGCTTCTTCGGAGTGAAAGAGTGGGTAATCAACACAGATACCGTTCACTGTTATTGGCTTGTTTGTTGTCAATGCTGAATGAGAAAGGACCAACAGGCTTTTTTGACATGAACGGGGTTGATTCTGTAAGTCTCTGCCCTACATAAGAAAGTTTGCATGCTTCAAATCTCTCTGTGTCATCTAACTGCCACGACTTATTCAGATAAAGTTCTAGTTCAACATTTTTTTGAAGCTTCTTTTGGATGAAATCAGTTTGCAGTGTTTAATTTGTGATACCGTAGTTGTATTTGAACATGGTAAATTTAATTGGTAATTTGGTACATCTTGGGGGCTTTGTTGAGGTGAAAAGCTTTTGAATTATTAAAACTAGGAAACGGTGGAACTCCATTGAAGATATTGATATGCTAAAGTGTTGCACTTTTTTGGTGTGTTGAAAAACTCTGACTATTTGTTGAATCTCACGTCTTGCCTTTTGTAAATTGTTTTCCATTTGCAGGGTATTGTAATCAGGACACCAGTTCCGTGGCCTGTGAATAAGGGATTTTCCTTTTGCTGTTGGCTAAGGGTAGAAAGTTTTCGTGGAGATGGGAAAATGGGTATCTTCAGTTTTATGTCAAAAAATGGAAAGGGCTGCTTTGCTGCAGTCGGGAAGGATGGACTATCTTATGCTGTAAGATAAATGACTTTCTGATGTTTTTTTTTTCATTCTTAAAGTTTTCGATGCCACCACATAATGCAATTTTCTTTTTCTTTTTCAGTCACTGAATCTGAAACGTCAATGTGTAAATGTGCCTGCCAATTTGGTCTGTAAAAAATGGTATTTTATTTGTGTTTCTCATAGTATTGGAAGAGCATTCTGGGGCGGAAGCCTCCTGAGGTGTTATGTTGATGGGGATCTTCTGTCATCTGAAAGATGCAGGTCATTCTACATATATTGTTTTGCACTAATTTGATTATAGACTTGTTGTAATATCCTTAGAATTACTGACAAGTCACATTGAGTTATGTTTGGGTGCTTTATTTTTTATATTTGCACAGTACTTGATTTCGCTATCTTATGTTTCAGCTATCCGAAAGTTACTGATGTACTTACCAGCTGCTTCATTGGTACAAGAATCACGTTGCCACATATTCATGATAACGATGGCTTAGAATCAATCCGAGATGCCTTCCCATTTTTTGGCCAGGTCGGTCCCATTTTCTTGTTTAATGATTCATTGTCTTCCGAGCAAGTTCAGGCCGTTTATTCTCTAGGACCAAGCTATATGTATGCATTCTTGGAGAATGAGATGACTGGTCCCTTTTCTGAAAATCCATTTCCTAGTGGTGTTCTTGATGGGCTGGCATCTAAGGTCTCTTTTGGACTAAATGCACAGGTTAGACACCCTTTAAAGCACTTCTTTGCTATCCATCTATGCCATATTTAGTAAGAATTTCTTTCACCAGTTTACCAAAAAGACTCTTTATCCACGTTTAGGCAAGCGATGGTAAGAGATTGTTTAATGTGTCTCGGGTGTCGGATCATCTACAAGATAGGCTCACTTTTGAAGCCGATATCATGGTTGGTACTCAGCTATGCTCACGACGCTTGCTCCAGCAAATAATTTACTGTGTTGGAGGGATATCTGTTTTCTTTCCTTTGATTACACAGTCTGATAGATGTGAAAGTGAAGCACTTAAAGAGGAAATTTCAGCTATGCCTGGTACAAAAGAGCGTATGATAGCAGAAGTTATTGAACTTATTGCTTCTGTCTTAGATGAAAATCCGGCAAATCAACAACAGATGCATCTTCTCTCTGGATTCCCCATATTAGGATTTTTGTTACAGTCTATTCAACCAAAGCAACTCAATCTAGAGACATTTTCATCCTTGAAGCACCTATTCAATGTTACTTCTGGTACGTGTTGTAAAGGCCTCATTTTGAGTTTCTGCTGCTAGTTTGCATCACTTCTGCTACCATATATTGCGGTTGTTTTATATATATATATATATATATATATAAACTGGAAACGTTTCTCTAATTGTTTTTGCGTTAGATTTTATTTAAATACAATGGTGGAAGTCTTTATATCCTTTTTTCCGAAGATAGTACGTTTAGTCAGATTCTTGCCTTTCTTCATTTGCTAATTCAAAACTATTGTTTGTAAATCACAACCTCATTTATTTTAAAACTTTGGAGTTTTTTATTTATTTTTTGCTCTCTCCAGGGTTTGCTGAGCAGCTTGTGGAGGATGCTATATCTAGCATTTTCCTTAATCCTCACATTTGGCTCCATGCGGCCTATAATGTGCAGCGTGAACTTTACATGTTTTTAATCCAACAGCTAGATAATGATCCACGACTTTTAGGAAGCCTTTGTCGACTCCCAAGGGTTATTGACATAGTATGGAACTTTTACTGGGAATCTGAAGGACATCGTTCTGCTAAAGGAAGCAGGCCTCTTATGCATCCCGAAAGAACTAATGCCGAAAGACCAAGTAGAGACGAAATTCATAAAATCCGTCTCCTTTTGTTGAGCCTAGGTGAAATGAGTTTGAGGCATGTCATCCACTATAAATAAAGTTTTTTCAAGCCTCTATATTTTTATGCCCCTTTCATAGCTTTAAAAATATAATAGAAGAAATTTTGTAACTTGTACTACAGTTCTCATTTTCAGTTCTATTCAAAATGTTCCTCCTTTTTCAGGCAGAATATCACGACAGGGGATGTAAAGGCTTTGGTAGCTTTTTTTGAGAAATGCCAGGATGTAGCATGCATCGAAGATGTTCTGCATATGATTATCCGCACCATTTCTCAGACATCAGTCCTTGCTTCTTTTCTTGAACAAGTCAATCTTATCGGTGGGTGTCACATTTTTGTCAATCTTCTTGAAAGGTAAGTTTTTGTTATCTTACGGGCTTCAGCACATGCGCGAATCTAGTGATTCAATTGTACGTGAATTTTCCTATCTAGGTACTCTGCTGTTGCTTGCAAAACCGTCGTTGTTTGTTGTACATCAAAGGAGTGATTCGTTATTTATATAGTTTATTATCTGAATAGACAATCCTCTGTTATGTATGTTCAAAAGATTGTAAAGCTGAAAAGAACCTGGCTTATTTGTTAGGGCAAAGGTGCAAAGGTCATCTGTTTATTCCTGTTGGAGTCCTGAATAAAGATCTAGTTTTTCTGTGTATCCATTGCATGCGTATCTTTTTTTTTGTAAAGGAAAAGCAATGTTTGTCCATGGTCTCTGGCAAAGATAATCAAAATTTGTTTGGCCTTAGACTTGATTTTATGGGCATACACACTCTCTCTCACATATTTGCATATTTGGATATGGTAGGAATTACGAGCCTATAAGGTTACTCAGCTTGCAGTTCCTTGGAAGGCTTCTTTACGATGTACCTTCAGAGAAAAAAGGACCTAGGTTTTTCAATCTTTCTGTTGGAAGAACTAAATCTCTCTCACATGGGCAAAAGAAAATTGGTGCGAGAATTCAACCAATCTTTTTTGCCATGTCTGATAGATTGTTCCAATATCCTCAGACAGATAACTTGCGTGCAACCTTGTTTGATGTTCTTCTTGGTGGTGCCAGCCCCAAACAGGTATCAGCTAAAGAGTGCTAATACTTCTCAACTTTCCAGAAACTATTGCTGGAAGATCATTTGGAGTTTTTTTTCTTGTAGGTTTTGCAGAAATACAACCAGGTTGATAAGCAGAAGAGCAAAGCAAGCAACTCTCACTTTTTTCTTCCACAAATTTTTGTTTTCATTTTCAAATTCCTGTCCGACTGCAAAGATGGATCAGCACGAATGAAAATAATCAGTGACACATTGGATCTTCTTGATTCAAATCCTATGAATGTCGAACCTTTGATGGTATAGACAACTATGGCTGAAAAATTTAGATATGTCATTGTTAAAATTGCAATTAAAATTCAAAAGCTTATGTGTAGGAATTTGGATGGTCTGCATGGTTGTCGGCGTCAGTGAAACTGGATGTGATCAAAAACTACCAATCTGATTTGCTTAATCATGATGAATTGGCATTAAATGAGCAACATTTTGTCAGGGGTCTCTTTTGTATTGTTCTCTGCCACTTTATTTTATATGTGAAAGGAGGTTGGCAGCAGCTGGAGGAAACTGTGAATTTCATACTAATGCAAGATGAGCATGTAAGTTAATTAAACCAAAATTCTTTCTTATATCTTAGAACTGGGTTGTTGTTGTTCTGTGCTTATTCTATTTCTTCACAGAATGGAGCCCCATATCGGTCTTTTCTCCGTGATCTCTATGAGGACTTGATTCAGCGTTTGGTGGAACTCTCTTCTGAAGATAATATCTTCCTTTCACATCCATGTCGTGACAATGTGCTGTATCTCTTGCGGCTTGTCGATGAAATGCTTGTCCGTGAATTTGGTAGTAGGCTCTTGGTATGACCATTGACCAACCTCTTTTTTGGTTTTTCATTCCTTTATTGCAGTTGATTGTTGAATTAAATTGTACCAAATCTGTGTTGACACACCGCAAACACTTGTGAGAGTTCCTTCTCATTCTACATGTTGCTTGCAATTTTATGGGTTATTATTTTTCACCTTTCCTAGGATTGTTAAAGCAGGTTGATGTTAAGATCTTTTAATGTAGATTAGAATATCTAGAGTAGCATCTTTTTTCCATTCATCCATTTCCTGTACTCTCCTTGAACAGTCAGTCCTGTTGATGAAGGTATCTTGTTAACTTTTTTCAGTGAAACCTCTTGGATTAACTAAAGCTCACTTGAATCTCTTTAAATTCAAATAACTTCATTGTATTTAAGGTCAAATCAAGCTCACTTGCGCTTTGATCCAGTTTCATGTTGCTAATAAAAGCGTATATGTGCTTCACTTTATGTATAGGAATTCTAATGTCAAAAGTTATTCCTTGCAGTTTCCAGCAACTAGTACTGATTTTTCAGAAGATTTACTACAACTTGGAAATCGTGAGGAGCACAGTTTGGGTTTAGAAGAGAGTCTCCAACGATTGTTGACGGAAGAAACCTCGAGGTATGTAAGCTCTTGATTTCATTTTACTGGCATTTTGGTGCCATTTACAGTGTTATTCAAACTTCTTATAAACGAAATAAACTGTATAAAATTGTAAAAAGATATGCAATCGTCACCTATGTGGATAACTTTTGTACGCACTGGAAACAATTACAGGATACATGTATGGGTAGAAACCTGACTGGCCATCAATGCTCTTTGTATTTTCTTCAAATTTTTTTTTTTTTAATATGTTTAACAGATATAGTAGACCATTCTTGTGTATTGTTTAAAAGTTAAAGCTTTGCAGTAACTGATCCATAATATTTCTTGTTTGATTTTCTTGGTTGCTAGTTTTGCTGATGATGTTATTTTCATCATTCATTTTCCAGAAACACAGAAAGCCAGCAGTTTAGCACAACAGTAACTGAACTTATGATCAATGAAAGATGGTGGAGTTTATATGACAATTTGTGGCGAATAATATGTGATATTAACGGAAGGGGTCCAGTGAAGATGGCTCCCAAAACTCTAGTTACTGGCCCCTCAATTGGTCAGAGAGCAAGAGGATTAGTAGAATCGTTGAATGGTCCAGCTGCTGAAATGGCCGCAGTTGTTGTGTCGGGAGGAATTGGCAGTGCATTGAGTGGGAAAATTAACAAAAACGTTGATAAAGCTATGCTCCTAAGGGGGGAGAAATGCCCACGAATCGTGTTTAGGCTAGTCACCCTTTATCTATGCATGTCTTCGCTGGAAAAAGCCACTAGATGTGTACAACAGGTGACCTCACTCTTACCTTCCTTTTTAGCGGCAGATGATGAACAATGCAAGAGCAGATTGCATCTCTTTATTGGGTGTTTGCTTTATGTGAGATCCCAGTATGGAATGTTAGATGATGGTGCTCGTTTTCATGTCATATCGCACCTGATACGTGAAACTGTGAGTTGCGGAAAGTCTATCCTGGCCACCAGTGGTATGAGTAAGGATGACAGCTCTGATTCTGGTGGAATCTTCAAAGAAATGGGTTCTATCCAGAATCTTATCCACAAAGACCGTGTGCTAGCTGCGATTGCTGATGAAACAACATACATGAAAACATTGTTATCTGATCGTAGTCGTCAAGTGCAAGCCCTTGGTGACAGGAATAATGAAACTTTATCTTTAGAATGCAACAGCAAGAAAGCCTTTGATGATGAACTGCAAAGCGTTATAAAAACTGTTCTTACATGGGATGAAAATAGACGTGTTGCAGTGCAATTAAGCCATGAAGAGCAACAACAAAATGTTACTGAAAAATGGATTCACATGCTGCGATCCTTGATGGATGAAAGAGGACCTTGGTCTGCCACTCCTTTTCCTAATAACATTTTAAACCACTGGAAACTCGACAGGACAGAAGATTCTTGGAGGCGTAGACCAAAGTTGAGACGCAATTATCATTTTGACGAAAGGTTGTGTCATCCACCTTCTACTTCCACTGCGACTGAAAATGAGACTTCAAACGTTTATAATGAAAGCAAGACTGGTGTGATACACTTACCTGAACAGATGAAGAGATTTTTACTAAAAGGCATTCGCAGGATAACTGATGAGGGTGGCTCAGAATCTTGTGAGAATGATAGTAATCAAAGCGAGCAAAGTTTCTTGGATACGTCTGCAGATATCCAGTTCTCTGAGCTAGTGAGAAGCAGCAGTGATCTCAAGGATGTTGTCCAAAATAAAGTAGATGCCTCTTCTCCAGAAGTTGGTACCAGCGAGGTGCATATCTCACATATTTTGAAGGTTTAGTCAATATACTGCTTACAAATAACATGTTTTTTGCTTGATTTCACAGGTTTTGACATCAGTTGCTTGTGTTCTTATAACTCCAAAGAGGAAACTGGCCGGTTGGTTGGCAGTAATGAATAATGTTTTGCATTTCTCTGGGGAGTTTTTGGTTGAAGGAACTGGGGGATCAGCAGTCTTCAAGAAATTTAGCACTTCAAAAGGTATTGACGTAACAAAGCCTGACAATAAACAGAACCTTGTTAAATGGTCTTCTCCTCATGACAGTGAGACATTCTTAGATTCAGGATCAGAAAACAACAATCAGAGACGCTTAATGAAGGTTAAGCGCCACAGAAGATGGAAAATTGGGAAGGTAATAGACAAACCAATATGGTAATAAATGCCTCATTTCAGCGTTTCTGATAACGTTTTATGGGTGTGTTGTTGGTAGGTGAAAAGTGTTCAGTGGACGCGGTATTTGCTTCAATACACAGCTCTGGAGATCTTCTTCCAGGAATCCGTCCCCCCAGTCTTTCTAAACTTTGCATCGCAGAAGAGTGCAAAAGAGGTCGGGATGTTAATAGTTTCTACAAGGAATGAATTCCTGTTTCCGAAGAACGTTGCCAGGGACAGGACTGCAATGATATCGTTTGTTGACAGACGTGTAGCTATGGAGATGGCTGAAACAGCCAGAGACAGATGGAGAAGGAGAGAAATTACAAACTTTGAATACTTGATGATTCTCAACACCCTTGCAGGCAGATCTTATAATGATTTGACTCAGTATCCTGTTTTCCCTTGGGTGGTGGCTGACTACTCATCAGAGACTCTTGATTTTAGCAAAGCATCTACCTTTCGTGATCTTTCTAAACCGGTTGGAGCTTTAGATTCAAGAAGGTTTGAGGTTGGTATAAACCAGTGCCATCTATTTATATCTGAGATTAAATGCAATAATGTTATGCGATATGATATATTTTTGGTACAGATTTTTGAGGACCGATACCACAGCTTCTCTGATCCTGATATACCTAGGTACATTGCAGGCATATTTCTGTACTGAGATATACGTTTGTCTTTGCTCCTTAGTATTTTTTGCTTATGAACTTAATGCAGTTTCTATTACGGGTCCCATTATTCAAGTATGGGAAGTGTGTTGTATTACCTTTTGAGATTAGAGCCGTTTACATCCCTTCATCGTAGTCTACAGGTATTTCATTCCGACTTTAATCAAATAGCAGATTTCTTGAAAAATATAGGCATTAAGACTGTTCTGAATTATATAAAGAAAAGTGGTGAATACAGACATTTTCACTAAATTATTCTGTCTATTGCCAGGGTGGTAAATTTGATCATGCAGATCGTCTCTTTCAAAGTATTGAGGGGACATTTCGGAATTGCTTGTCCAATACAAGTGATGTAAAAGAATTGATCCCTGAGTTCTTCTACATGCCTGAATTTCTGGTGAATTCTAACTCTTACCATCTTGGAGTGAAACAAGATGGTGAACCTCTTGGCGATATTTGTCTACCTCCATGGGCTAAGGTATGTTTCTCACACATATGACTTACGAGGTAAGTTCATATGTGGTTCATAATAGTACTCTTGTGATATGGAAAACGTGTTCATGAGGTGTGTCTAGTCCCTTATGAAGGAGACCACCTATAGGATCTATATGATTATATGGAGATTAGCGAGGTGCAATAACAAACTAAAGCTAAAATGTTCTGTTGATGTTGTTCGGGCACTAAATAATTGTAGTGGCGGGTTCGAATTCCAGACATCCTGAGTGTACCTCCATTATACTAGTCTTCTGTTGCTTTATCTTCTTGAGAACTTAGTCAAGAATTATGCATGCAGGGTTCACCAGAGATTTTCATTGCTCGTAACAGAGAAGCCCTAGAGAGCGAGTATGTTAGTTCACATCTGCATGATTGGATTGATTTGATATTTGGACACAAACAACGTGGCAAACCAGCTGTGGAGGTACTCCTGATTGGTTTTCGAAACATAACGTTATTTACTTGCCAGCTACTGGTGGTAGTTCATATTTCATAAGCTTGTCTCTATTTTGTTTACATGGTGAAAAAGCCTCCATTTGTTCCTTTGTTGAAAAATATCAAAACTTGAACTGCAGGCAGCAAATATCTTTTATTACCTTACATACGAAGGTGCTGTTGACATAGAAAATATGGAAGATGAACTGCAAATATCAGCAATTGAAGATCAGATCGCTAATTTTGGTCAAACTCCAGTCCAAATCTTCCGGAAGAAACATCCAAGACGAGGGCCACCTATTCCAATTGCACATCCGTTGTACTTTGCGCCTGCTTCTATTAATTTGAGTTCTATTCTTCCCGCTACAACTAATCCCCCATCAACAGTTCTACATGTTGGTGTAGTGGATTCAAATATTGTTCTCGTTAACCAGGGTCTCACCTTGTCAGTCAAGATCTGGTTGACAACTCAACTACATTCTGGCGGAAATTTTACCTTTTCTAGTTATCAGGTGTGTTAGGTATCATGTCTTTGCATTCTTTCAATTCAGTATTTGACTATGCGAATTCAGTTGAGATCTATGTGTTGCAGGATCCATTTTTTGGAGTTGGTTCTGATGTTCTCTCTCCCCGTAACATTGGAAGTCCGCTAGCAGACAATGTTGAACTTGGATCACAATGCTTTGCCACACTGCAAACGCCGCTGGAAAACTTTCTGGTTTCATGTGGGAACTGGGAGAACAGTTTTCATGTCATATCCTTGATTGATGGACGGGTGGTTCAGAGCATCCGACATCATAAAGATGTTGTAAGCTGTGTTGCAGGTATGCCTTTTGTCATCTGCTCTCGTCACATGGTTGAAGATGTTGTTAGAGAAGATGATGTAGAACGAGCTTCAATTGTTATCATGCTTGGAAATAATTCAGCCAATATTAGATGTCTAGTATAGCTCTTTGCCGATAACATGAAGTGGACTTGCAAACCACTCATATAGATGTCTACGCATTTCATGGTATGCTATGATTTCCTTACTGAATATATAATTTGATGCTGCAGTAACAACTGATTCAAGCATTCTTGCAACTGGTAGCTATGATACGACTGTGATGGTTTGGGACATTCTCCGCGTGAGATCACCTGAAAAGAGGGTTAGAAATGTGCACGCAGAGGCACTTAGGAAAGATATCGTCATCGCGGATGCTCCTTCTCATATTCTTTGTGGCCACGATGATATAATAACATGCTTATATGTCAGCATTGATCTTGATATAGTCATCAGTGGGTCAAAAGACGGAACCTGTGTATTCCACACGTTGCGGGAAGGAAGATACATAAGATCTTTAAAACATCCTTCAGGCAGTGCAGTGTCGAAGCTTGCTGCATCGAACCATGGACGGATTGTTCTGTATGGTGATGATGATCTTAGTCTACACCTCTACTCAATCAACGGAAAGCATCTAGCCAGCTCTGAGTCGAATGGACGCATCAATTGTCTTGAACTTAGCAAGTGTGGAGAGTTCTTGGTGACAGCCGGTGACCAAGGACAGATAGTTGTGCGGTCTATGAACACACTTGAAGTAGTAAAAAGGTATAATGGAGCCGGGAAAATAATAACCTCTTTGACTGTAACTCAGGAAGAGTGTTTCTTAGCAGGGACAAAAGATGGAGCACTTCTCGTTTATTCTATAGAGAATCATCAGCTTCGGAAACCGAGCCCAATCTGGGGTACGAAATATTGAGGCTGATGATATATATATATTTCTTGTGTAAATTCTGCGGTTCTTGAGTTGTGGTTAATCTTATGTTCCGCAGACTTAAACTTTTCACCGCCTTGTAAATGTGCAATATATCTCATTTCAGCAGTTTAAGAAACATAGACTATAGAGAAGGGTTTATTGATGTAACAGTGCCTTAAATATATGCACTTGGATTTCGTTTAAAGTGGTAATACGATTTGTAAACATTTAACCAGTATAAGCTTTTTATATCGATCTCCTCAACTAGTATACGAACCAAATAAAATTGACCTCCCTATTTGGGTGGATACATGAGAGAGAAAACAATACTACATTAAATAATGATTTATTTCCCTCCTTGTCATATAACACTAGAAACATGTCAATTTAGAATCTAGTGTTAGATATCCCTAATTTGAAAGTTCAATCTTTATTTACCCACAAATTGAAAGTTAAATACCTATATACACACAAAATGAAAGTTATAAACCCGATTGCACCAAATTCGAATTACTATTGGTTTATTGATACCAAAATTTTTATTAAACCGAAAAACTAATTAATCAAAACTAATAAACCGAAAATATTCTAAACAAACCAAATTTTACCCGGTTCTCTATCTTCTCTCTCTTTTCTCTTTTTCTATGTCTCTTGCCTTAACTTTTGAAGACTTCCATGGAAGACCAAAATTGCATTTCACCTAGACTTTAATATTAACATCAGATGCCAAAATAATAATATATTATATAAAAAAATAATAAACTAAAAAGAAAAGGAAAACAAGAAAGAGAAATCTGAGATGCTTAAGGTACCATACATATGTTGGATGCCAAATCTTATGTTTATGATGACCGACCTAGTAGATGAGCCTAATGAAGAAACCTGTTCGCTCAATATACTGACTAATGAAAAAACAAAATGAAATTCCATAAATAACTTTAACCACAACTTCGAAGACCCAACCGAGATAAAACCAACTTATCCCGAACAAACCAACAAAGGGAATAAACTCCTCTTTTTCTTTAAACCTTAGCAAAAAACACCGTTGAACTCCACCTTGGTGAACACCTAGAATAACTGATCATGAGTCCGGAGAACATACTCGGGGGGAATAGAGCTGAAAATGGATGAACGAACCATCAAGCTTCTTACAAACCAAATAAACAAAACAACTCGGAAAAATCATTGGTGTAAATATGTCTTATAATTAGAGGAGAAGATTAGAACAAGGGAGCTTCCACCATCAACCTCAAGATACACCACCAACATTAAACCCTCATTGAGTATCACAATTATAGATCATAATAAGACCTTAAATCTCCAACAAACGCTAAAATCTGGAGAAGTACCAACGAGGAGCACACAAAAATGCAAACCTCTAAAGGAGCAGATCCGCCACCACACCAAAGATTTAACTGAACTACCTCATCGAGAACTTTACTACACCACCCCGTGGCGATTCTAGGAAGATATTTATGGGGGTTCAAAAATAAAATAAAAGATTTAAGTAAGGTTTGAACTCTGGTCAGGAGGTTCAACAATATACATTTACCAAGTGAGCTAGTGAATTATTACTCAATTTTGACACAAAACAAATATATAACCAGATTTTAGGTGGTTCAAGTGACCCACCAACTCCCTTCCTAGATCCGCCCCTGAGTCACCACCACCGAAGAGAACAAAACCATTGAAAAAGAAATCGCTTTGGACTTTGAAGCGAATAGACTAAGCAGGGAGGGGAGCACAGGGCGACGACATTACGACCCTCCACAGCTGGTCCACCGACGGAGAACCGACATGGCTCGATGGTTCCAACTCCCACCAAACTGCCTGCAAAATAAGAAGAGATGAAAGACAAAATGGTAAAGGAAGAGAAGGGAGAATCGACGTTTGTGCTTTGTTAGTCGTCGACATGTTATAGTAAAATGGAGTGGGACAAAACGCAGGAAGATTGGAATAAAACGCAGATCTAAAGCTGTTAATAAGCGAACGAATAAGAAGGCGACAACTGGCAAGTCGTTAGTCTGTTATCGTTGTTAAATACTCTAGAAAGATTTTAATAGAAATTCATTCAGAAAAGTTGAGAAATCGATTCCGATTCACTTGTTTTCTCTTTCTAGTTACTCTATGATCTTGAGCTGAAGTGATATCTGAATCCACTTCACGCCAAGGTGAGATCGATTCATGTTTTAGGAACTTTAATCCGATCGAATTCTAGCTCATCGTTTTTGCTATTTCAAAGGTATCCGATTCACTGATCTTCGGAATTGTGATCAAAGGCGGAAACTCGTTTGAAGGCTATTCAAGACGCGATACTGAAGGAGACTGAAGAAACTTTCGGTTTCGCGGATCTCTAATATGGAGGTTTTGATCACATCTCAGAAGGAGATGATTGCGAATCAAAACGAAGAGTTGGATAAAGGAATTGCCGATATGTTTGAGGCAATCAAGATCAGAGGACGACATGATGAGGCGTCTTCTTCTTCCGGTAGTAGACGTTATGGTAAATCTTCTATCCTCTCGGTAGGTGTTGATGATTCAGGTCGTTATAATAGGATCGAGAACCATACTACATATAGTGGATTGACTCGAATAGGGAAAGTAGAGTTTCTGAGTTTCTCTGGAGAGAATTTGAAAGATTGGTTGTTCAAAGCTGGGAGTTCTTTTCCTTGGATGATACATCATGGGATATTAAGGTCAAAATGGCTGCAATACACTATGATATTCAGGCTGCTACTTGGCATAGATATGTGGTGCAGGAACAACCTGATAGCGTGATATGGAAGAACTAGGAGCTATACAATCAGCTATTGAAAGATCACTTCGACGATGTGTTCGAAGATCCGATTGCGGAACTTAAGATGTTACAAGAAACAGATGAGATAGTGGAATATCATGAAAAGTTCGAAGTCATCAAGACTCGTGTGCAACATATCTTGCAGGATTACAAACAGAGATACAGATGCACATACGCATGTTTCGACCACATTCGATCCAAGACTGCCTTATTATCGGCAGGTGATACACGGATGCCTAGCTTGGAGAAAGAGTCTGAGCTTGAAGAGGCGACTCTCGAACTTCCCACTGGACCCGTCACTCGTGCACAAGCCAAGAGGTTGTCTACAACCATTATGGAAGTCCTAGAGGAGATAGAAACTCATTGCCATCACTTGGAGAAGGAGAAAGATTCGATCATGAATCATTTCCTCATAACCTCTCCAAGTAGCTAAAGCCGGTCAATGAGGTCTTAAGGGGTACTCTTCCTACCAATGAGGTTTGTCTCACTAGGTTTACTCATTGGAGGTTTGACGAGGCCCATTGCACTAGACCTCATCCAAAAGGCCGCACCAAAGACGCTTTTCAAATGATCTATTCGTTAGAGAGAAGGCGCGTCTCGGTCCTTATCCTGTAAGTTCTTTGCTGTTTGTCTCTTTTACCCTTTTAGGGTTT
>OVAU01000426.1:0-20984 GCA_900406315.1 Biscutella laevigata subsp. laevigata
ATTTCAAAATCATAAAACGAATAACACAAGATTTCAATATAAATTTTAAAATCATAGATCCAATAACATTGGATTTGACATGAATTTTAAAATACCAGAACCAATAACGGCCCCTTAAACTCTAAAATTTCAAACATTTAACTATAAACTTTATTACTCTAGATCTTATTCTAAACCCAAATTCAAAACTATAAATTATATATTCTAAACCCTAAACTCTAAAACTCTAACTTCTTAACTATAATATATAAACTTAAAACTCTAAACTCTAAATCATAAATTTAAAATCTTATACTATAAACTATTAAACTCTTACCATTAACTCTAAACTCTACACTAAAAATTAAAAACCCAAATTCAAAACTATAGATTATATATACTAAACCTTAAACTATAAAACTCTAACTTTTAACTATAAACCTTAAACATTAAACTCTAACTTTTAATTATAATTAATTTAAAAAGAAAATAAATAATTAAATATTTAGATAAAAATAAATAAAAATGAAATTATTAACAAAATATAAATAATATCATACATATTTTTTTGCCAAATAATAATAATATCATACATTAATTATCAATATACTACAATTATTATCAATATTCTACATCAATTAATTCTAATTTGCTTACTTAATTTTTATTGGCTAATCTATTAATACAAGGATCACAGTTGATAATAATAGATCTAATGGATGAGAATAGATCTAAATTCTCCTTTTTTTTCACTTTTTCTCTCTACCTCTTCACCTCTTCACCTCTTTTTCTCTCCACCTCTTCACCTCTCGACAACATCTTCTCCAACATCTTCTCCAACATCTTCTTCAGTTGATAATAGATCTAATGGATGAGAATAGATCTAATGGATGCATTAGTTTAGGGTTTTTGCTCTTTTTTTGATTAAAATACTGTAATCTATATACAATAGCAGAATCGCTTGCTGACGTCAGCGTCTATTTTTAAACGTTTGATGACGTCATTATTAGATTTTCACAAAAATAAGAGTGAATATGTGTCAGTGGGTAATCGTATTATGTGAAAGGTTGCGTTGGTTGATTGTTTGTGTTGATTCGTTCGTGCTTTTTGATTGTGTATGTAAACGAGCGTAATCCAAAATTTCTGCTACTCGTTATAACAGTTGTAACGATTTAGAGTTTAAGCCATTAATGCGGCGATCGATCTGTTTGATATTGCTGTCTGGATTTTAACAAAAGTTGGCCGAAAGAATTAAGGAGTTTGCCAATTGTTCGATGATTGATGCGGCTGTTGTGGATGTAGTGGATATCGATTAACGAAGAGCGTGGTTATTTGGGGTTAAATAATCTCGAAGCGTTTTGTTCTAAAGCGAATTAGTTGTTTTTACCGATTAATGCTGAAGAAATCAAGATAATAAGGTACTCTGTGTTTACGTATCAGAGTGTTACGAGATTAGGCTTTTCGTAATTTTATTGTTTTACCTAGAGGTCGTTTTCGTGCTTTGCTGTAATTTATTGCATGATTAGTATTATTTATGGGAATCGGTTTCTGACATAGTATGGTGTGTTTGTTTTAACCTTTGCTTATTGTTTGAGTCTATGTTTCGATACTATTTTGAAGATGTGAGTCAGATATGGTATTAGTTGTTAGGTATTAGTTTAATCAATTTTAATGTTTTGTGATGGAGTTTGTACCTAATGTTGTAGTTTGTTCATCGTAATATGCATTGTGGTTTTGTTCATGAATTTACGTCTTTATGTTTTGATTCGTTGTTTTTCATTTTTGTAGTTATTGTAGGATTGGTTCTTTGATATATATCGGAATGGAGACTGAAGGCGACCCCTCGACAATAGTATCTCACGGTATGGACGGGCGTAAATTTTCGCAGTTTTTCTCCGAGCAAGGTATATTTATAATTTGTTGTGATTTGAAATTTACGTTGTGATTTTATTTTACTCATGTTAAGTTGGATAATATGAAATTTTATGCTTGATGATATTTGTATGTATGAGCCATTTGTTTTGTGTGTGTTTCAGGAATTGCTATGCACCCATTCGACCCTGGTATTGATTATTCATGTCAATAGTGTTTATGTTAATGTTTAACCAATGACTGCGTTTGCAGCCTATATTGAAGTTTGTATTTTGATTTTTATAATTTCAATTTTGGTATACAGAAACTTTGGAAATGCAAATTGTTCTTGACCAAGTCGAAGATACTGCCAAGTCCAAAAATTTGGCGTCGTCTGAGATATATGGTTAGTAAATAACTGAACAATTTGTAATGTTTTGTATTTTGTTGATGATGAGTTATGTATTTATATAATGTATAGGTAGTCAGAACCGAAACATTGTGAGGTTGACCGTAACAGCAATGGTATGTAGTAGTTTCTAATATTTATTGAGATTTAGACTTTGTATTAAAACATAATTTGTATTTTGTGTTTTTAGATATGGTTTTAATGCCAGCGAGTAAAAAGTTGGGTAATTAGTTGATGAGATGTAAAGATTGTAATGCGTTAGTGTGGGTTGCTGAAAGTTCTGGCAAAGATCGTACCTCAAAGGTTTTGCTTTTTACTATTTGTTGTAAACATGGACGTGTGAAGTTGCCCAAAATTCAAGAATCTCCTACTGTACTCCATCGTTTGTTAAGTGATCCATCATTTCATCTTAATATTACAGTTTATAACTCCATGTTGTCTATGTGTTCGATGGGCACAAAAATTGATCATTCTACGTCAAAATCTCGAGGTCCATATTTTTTTAAAGTTCATGGAGAGAACTATCATAGTATTGGGTCGCTTTTGCCGAAAGATGGTGAAAAACCGAAGTTTCTTCAAATGTACATCTACGACACATCAAATGAAATTCAAAATCGTATATCGTCTATAAGCCAAGGAGGAAAAGATGGAAATCAGTGAAGTTACTCTGAGTTCTTTAATAACTATGCTTGACAAAAAAAATGAGCTAACTAAAATATTTCGGAAGGCCAGAGATAGGTTCGAGAGTGATAGTAATGTTGAGTTGGCAATACATTTGGTTGGATATGATAAGCGTAAAAGACAGTAGTACGATTTGCCCTCGGCCAATGAGATTGCTGCTTTAGTGGTGGGTGATTTTTCAAGTAATGTTGGCGAGAGAGATGTTTTATTGCAGCACAAAAGTGGAAGTTTACAGAGAATAATGTTCAGTCATCCGCTTTATATGGCATTACAATATCCTCTGTTATTTCCTTATGGTGAAGTTGGATATTACGATGGCATCCTTTATAACCATGGTGTTAGTTCTTCATCGGGTAGGGGTTATGTATCGATGACTGAGTATTATATGTATCGATTGCATAATAGGTGTATTGAAGCGTCTACTCTATTAAGGGGGGGGGGGGGGGGNTATAATTTTGATGCATATACATCTATAGAATCTTTTAGGCTCACGTTTATTAAACTGAACCAAAGAGTTAGTAGGGTTGATGTCTATAGCAATGTCAAAGATGCCCTCTCGAAAGGTGATCATGACCCACGAAGTTTGGGGAAAAGAATCATTTTACCATCTTCACACACTGGTAGTCCTCGGTATATGGTAGAAAAATATCAAGATGTTATGGCACTATGTCGAAGCTTTGGTAATCCTGATTTGTTTATTACGATGACTGCGAACTCTAAATGGGACGAAGTTAACGATTATCTGCGTATATCTGGTGCCAAATCATATAGTGATAGACCTGATGTAGTCACACATGTGTTTCATTTTAAGTTGGGCGAGCTTATGAATATGATTAAAAAAAAGAACATTTTTGGTCGTATTAATGGAGGTATGCGTTTTGTACTTATCATTTGTTAATGTTGCATTTAAACGTTATTAATCAATTTGTCGACTACTTATATTCTTATTTTGCAGTTGTGTATACAATCAAGTTTTAGAAACGTGGTTTACCGCATGCGCACATTCTGATCTGGTTAAAAACAGAAATGAAAGTGTTTCATCTATGGATATAGATTTAATTGTATCAGCAGAGATTCCAAATAAGGTTTTGGATCCAGTGGGTTATGCTTTAGTCGAACAACATATGATGCATGGGCCTTGTGGAGTTCATAGGCCAAGTTATGTTTGTATGCAGAATGGGTCGTGTTCCAAAAAATATCCTCGTGTTTTCTGTGTTTCTTCGTGTGTTGATGAGAATGGTTACATTATTTATAAAAGGAGAAATGACGTCTCTCGTTTTGTCATTAAAGGTGAAGTTCAGTTGGATAATTGGTATGTTGTCCCGTACAATCTTAAGTTGTTAAAGATATTTAAAGCTCATATCAATGTTGAGTTTTGCAATAAAACGAGTGCTGTAAAATATCTTTTCAAATATATAACCAAAGGGTCCGATAAAGCTATTGTTGTGTTGGGGAAACGAAAGACTAATTGTGGACAAGATTCTAACATCGATAATGTCGGTGATTATAATGATATTGAGAATTATCTTGATTGTCGATACGTATTTGCGTGTGAGTCTATGTGGCGAATATTTAAATTTGAAATTCATCATCAACATCCTCCGGTATAGAGGTTAAGTATACATCTTCCCGGTCAGCAACCTTTACTATTTAAGGACACATCCGACCTCGACTCAGTTGTCGCCAATTATGAGGACCATCTTAGTATGTTTATGGCATATTTTGAGATGAATAAAATTGATTGTAATGCACGAGAATTATCTTATGTCCAATTCCCTTCACGGTATGTTTGGAATAGAGGCAATCATACTTAGAGTAAGAGAAAAAAGGGCGAGTCAATAGGTCGGATATATAATGTTCATCCGTCATGTGGAGAGTTATATTATCTTAAAATTTTAATAAACCATGTGAAAGGTTCGACGTGTTTTGATGATTTGTTAACCCACAATGACAAGGTGTATAAAACATTTAAAGAGTCTTGTGTGGCATTGTTAGAAGGTGATGAATAATGGCAAGACGCTATGAAAGAAGCCGTTATATGGGCCACTCCCTATCAATTACGTTAGTTATTTGCAATGTTGTTAGTGCATTGTGAGGTCACTAATCCTTTAGAACTTTGGAATACATGGTGGAAAGAGTTGAGTGAGGACATGACCTATCAGCAAAGGCGTAATTTAAACTTTAAAAGTTATTGTCTATCAGACGGTGATCTTAAAAATTATTTACTTATTGAGATCGAGTTATTGCTTCAACGTTATGACCAGTCGCTTGCTAGTTATCATGATATGCCATTGCCCGACAAAACTTCAGTTGGACATATGTCAAAGTATTTTTCCGAAGACGAGTTTCTAAATGATCCTGAGTTTTTGAGTTTGGAATTTAAAAAGAAGTATAGTTTACTTAACACGGAACAATTTGAATTGTATGAAGATGTATTATATAGTGTGAATCATGGAAAGGGGAAGTTATTTTTTCTTGTTGGACCTGGTGGCACTGGAAAGACGTTTGTGTACGAAACTTTGATATACAAACTTCGTTTGGACAATTTGGTCGTTATACCAGTGGCTTCGTCTGGTATTGCTGCTTTACTTCTTCCAGGAGGGAGAACAACACAATCACGATTTAAAATACCTTTGAAATTACTTGAGGACTCGGTATGTGATATTATGGCTAATTCACAGTTAGGTGATTTATTGAAAAGGTCCTCTTTGATTATTTGGGATGAAGCACCGATGACACACAAGTACGCTTTTGAAGCTCTTGATAGGTCTTTAAGGGATTTAATGAAGCAAACTGATTCTGATGCGGAATTGAAACCGTTTGGTGGGAAAACAATATTGTTAGGCGGCGGTTTTTGACAAACACTGCCTATTATACAACTAGGAAGTAGACAGGATACCGTCTCTGCTTCTATCAATCGTTCGTACTTGTGGTGCCACTTTGTGTTATATATCTTAACTCAAAATATGCGGATTAATCAATCAGACAAAGAGTTTGCTAATTGGATTTTAGAAGTCGGGGACGGTAGTGCTAAGAAATTGCATCATGGATGTAATTGGTACCTGAGTGAAGACAACATATTTGTAGACGAAATCTTTTTAATTTGTTCGCATGAGAAGTCATTCGAAGCTTTAGCGGGCTTTGTTTATAGTTCTTTTGATCGGAACTATCACAGTCTCGAGTACTTTAGTGATAGAGCGATTTTAAGCCCTCGCAATGATGCAGTTGATGTGATTAACAAAAAAATGTTGACTTGGCTCCCTAGCAAGGAACATGTATATTTAAGCATTGATTTCATTATGGATAATGACAGTTCTGAGAATGATTTTAATTTTCAATATCCAGTTCAATATTTAAACACGCTAAATTATCCCAACTTTCCGCAGCATGAACTCAGTTTAAAAGTGAATGCCCCCATTATGCTGATGCGTAATATCTGCCAGAAAGATGGTTTATGCAATGGTACACACATGGTGGTCACACCACTTGGTTTACATGTCATCGATGCAAAAATAATCACAAGTCATAATTCGGGGAATTTGGTCATTCTTCCAAGGATAACTCTTAATGAAAGCGATGGCAAAATGCTAGTGGTACTTCGTAGAAAGCAATTTTCGGTAAAAGTGTGCTTCGCAATGACGATCAACAAGACTCAAGGGAAAAGTTTACGAAGAGTTGGGGTGGATCTTCCTAAGCCTGTAGTCATGGTCAACTTTACGTTGCATTATCTCGGTGTACGTCGAAAGAAGGACTAAGAATTTACCAAAATACTAATAGCAAAAAGGGTGAGAGTACTATTTGTAATATCGTTTTTAAAGAAATATTTAATAACCTTTAACCATATAATTTCCAAATATATAAATTTTAATGTCAATTTCTGTTTAGTGGATGGTACAAATCGGATATCTTAAAAACTATTTGCATGTCTTCAAAAAATAAATAACTGACAGTTGCAGTTAGATTATTGTTTAGTTTTTTGTGAAAATAATCGTGATTTTTGGTGAAATTTTGCAACTTATACCTTTTTGTTTACACCCCCTCTGATCTTATCTACATCATGTTACTTTGAATTTTACGATTTAACATAAGCAATGTAATTTTTTTTATTTAGTTTTTCTTTATATGAGTGACAGTTAATAAATCTTATACTCTTTTGTTTGATTGGGTAACCTAAATAACTATATATTCATTTTTCGTTATTGCATTGACTTTTTGAACCAGTTTGCTGTTATAATTTTTTTCTAAAATGGCGAAATTTTACCGTATACTAGATCGTGATTTAATGGCAGAGGTATGAAGATATACACAAGTGAAGATTGAACGAGGGAATTATACTTCTGTAGATTTTTGTAATTTATTTAACCGCTACGTTGAATTCGAACCTTTTCTTTCCGACCCAATAAGCAGTTTTCGGTATATTGCTACAACGACGTTGTTCCACAACTATAATTTTGATGAAGGTGGTTCAATTGCTTGTACTGAAATATTATTTTACGATTCGTTCATAATATTGGCTAGACTGAAATGATATTATAATGTGTCGCATGTTTACCCCAAACTGATGTGAAATATGACCTTTTCTAGAACGTATAGGTGGAAAACTTATCATGTTCAATTGACCGTTATCTGTTTGCAAGGTTTGTGTTTTATTATTGAAGTTAACGATGATGCCAGTCCGATGTGTGAACTTCGAATACATTGAATCATTCAGTTTTTTAGTTGTATGTTATTGGTGCCTTTTTAGGAATCAATAGTTGTGTTCGATTAATTGTATTCAAATTCGCTTCATTAATAGAAATCTATTATAGTGGTTTGGATCATTAGTTTTTTTTACTGATAATGTTACATTTAATGTTACTTTATTATCTACAAAGTTTATCTTTCGTTGTAGTTAAGGATAATTAAATTCCATGTTATGTTGATATAAAATACTCACTTACCGAGACCTATGGTTGTGAAGTGTAATAATGTTTCTTGTTATTGGATATTAATTTGGTATAATTCATTCGTTTATCTTAGTTATGTGTATTTGGTTTATTCTATAAATCCTTTATACTTTTGTTTTTCATTATAATTTGAGACATTAGAAATAGTTTGAGCATATTGTTGAGCAGCGGTTATATTATAATATCATATATTGAAAACATAGATAGTTGAATATATTACCGATATGAGTTTCCATGTTACTTCAAACAAAAATAATGTACCGATATGGTTAGGTGAGTATGCCCTTACATTAGGCAACTGATCAAACAAATGTTTTGAATTTGAAGAATTATTATATAAAATACTTACCGAGGAAGCTCTCTTTTTTTTTTTGTAACTAATAAATTTATTGGTTATAGGAGTCGTCATCTTGCGTATTCCGTTAACGTTAAATAACTAATTTACCTACACTTAGGTTAATAATTTTAAATATATGTAGATTAATATTCGTTGCAATTATTTTTAAAATTAATTTTGTAGTTTAAAGTTAAATGACAACTAATTTAATTATTTATGATTAAAATAAAGTGTTTCAGATAATACGTTTCTGATATGTTCCGTGAACATGAGGAAGCTGATGTTAACCATCTGGAATTTCAAGGTTCGTAGGGATGCAACTTGAGTGTGTAAAGAACGAACGTGACATCTTGTTTGGAAAGTAAATTTGACGGAGAAGTCACTAAACTAAATAATACTTATCAGAGTATTTTATGCTAGCGTGTATCGAATTTATCATAATTTTATAATATGCATACAAATTTTCATTTTTAGTTTAATTGTTATTTGTTTCTAATGTAAGCATATGAATTAGTTCACATATTTCATCTATAATAAATTTGGTATGAAAGTAAACATAAAGTGTAAATTTGAATACTTATTGAGTCTGTCATGCAATGATTAATTGTTATTATATAGTCAAGTACTTTCTATTATAAGTTGAATTTATTGTTTGTTTGTAGCCATAATCTCATTATATGTTTAAAATTAACCGCGTTTTGAGGTGAATATATAATGGACATTACCCATAAATTGAGAGGCCCTTTGCTAATTCTAACCATATATTTTCATCTTATTTTGTGTTGTAGTGTGTGTTAGAAACAAAATTGTGTTAATTAATTAAATGTCGGTTTTGATTTTTAGTTCTTTCACTTAAATGGTAATTTTTACATTGATGTCTTCATCCATGTTATTGTAGAATATTGTAGACGGTAGGACAAAAAAAATTATTAATAATGTGAGTATAATAAGTCAATCTTATAATTTAGAATTCTAACTAAATTAAGTTTTTTACAATAATTGTATGCTTATAAATAAAACATTGAGAACATATCCAATGATGGTGTTGTAGATCACAACTCGGGTATGGACATTCCCATGTGTTATCAAACGTCCTGTTACACTCTCGTAGAAATTTCAGCATTGTTTGTTTCATTTCTCTTGTTATATTGTTCACACGTACAATATTTGTTCTCCAATCTTTAATTCCTTTATTAAGTATTAGTAAACCATTACCATGGAATCCTGCACAAGTAGCAATGATTGCGTTCATAATAATAGCTTTTTGAAATCCACGTTCAGCAGAACGTTCTATGTACGACCATCCCGATTGAACATCACGTTGAACACAAATCTGAACTCGTGTTTACTTTTCGTAAAGTTTTTGAAGTATTTATCATACCTACATATCCTCATTTCGACTTTTATTTATAAACATAATCTATAACGGTAATGGTTAACTAACATGCAGGCATCATACTTGTTGACGGAACGAACGACGTTTTAAAGGGACACATTTTAAATAGTTAGTTATCAGGATTAACTTAAACCGATTCGCATATATTTATTATTACAAATTTTAGTACTAGCAAATTAAGCAATATGAGGAAACGTTGCGACTCTCTTTGTAATCGTATAAAGAATCACAATTGAATTAATTATATATCGTTATAACTGTTTAATTTAGATGTATTTATGATGAGACGTAATGTTTCATTAGTAACTGTTTGAGTGGAACGGTTTGCACGAAACGATGCAACCATTTAGAATGGACAGTATAAATACGTGAATCTTCCGTCCTAAAAATTACAAAACAATCCGCATATCATTATGGTCTCTGATGGAGAGTCTTCTTGTCATGAGAACAAATTTTCGTCTTCGATCAAGAGATTTAACGATATTCAAATGAAAAGAAGGGAACAATGTATAGTTGGTCGGGTGATTCGTTCATGGGAAGTAAGAAATCGACGCAAAAACTATGACACTATTAGTCTCAATTTCCTACTTCTAGATGAAATGGTATGAAATATAAATTACTTTGCTTATAGTTTCGTTATGCAATTTTTGAATACTGTATAATTATCTTATTGGTTAAATGTTTATATACGCTATAGGATTCAACCATCATAGGATCAATAAATAGTCGGTACATTGATCGTTTTCGTCAGAGTATTGTTATCGAAAACATCTATTTGTTTAAAGACTTCGAAGTATGGAGAGTTGAAAGTCAATACAAGATCTCAGACCATTTTTTTACCATTCGGTTGAACAATATCTCTATTGTTGAAGAACTAATAGATGCAACAAACTCCATAAAAGCAGAATGCTTTTGTTTCGCCGATTACAAAACTTTTATAGAACTGGCTGATACGAATCTCAAATATGATGGTATACTAAACTTTCATTCATTTATTAAGTATTGAAATCGGCATTTAATTATTCTGAATATTTTATATTTAATGGCAGATGTTATTGGGGTCACTGTTGATGTAATATTATCGGTTAACACCACAGAGAAATCAAAAGTTATATTGGATCTACAGTTGGAAGGGTAATCCATACAATGAAGCTCATTGTCATTTGTCTAAGGCGTTTCGTATATAAGAGATATATTTTGTTTTTTCTAATTTGTTGTAATTACAGTGGTAGTAAAGTGAGAACAACTTTGTGGGAAGACAAAGTGGAAATGTATAAAGAACTTATAAAAAGTAAAGATGGGAGAGGGGAGAATGTGATATTAACTAGTGTTAATCCTAAAATGTATTCGGGTAAGATTTAATTATAATTTTTTATTTGCACATTTTCACTACTTAATACACATACATAAACATCAATTAGTTCTTAATCTAGTGCCTTTCAGATATCGTATGCTACTTTGTCCTTTTATGTACCCTTTCAAAATAATCTCGGCTAATTTTAATTTCTTAATTTTAGTATATTTCAATTGATTTTAACAATTTAATGATTATTCTAATATTTATAATGTTTGTAGATTATTTATATCATCCTATCAGAAGAATATCTGACTTTATAAAAGGTAAATATCTATTAAAAGCATTATAAATAAATTCCATAGTAAACTAGGATTATATTGCAGGATTCTGCCTAATCTTGGATCGCGCTTGATTAATGATGCTTCAACACTTACTAATGAACTTACGTTTGTAAAAATAGCTGATATCATTAACTACATAACGGGTGACATTATTGAGGTTAGTATATATCTAATGTCTAAACTGAGTTTCACGTTATTACGACTAACATAATGTAATTTTCTTAGGAAAAATATTTGTCTTGTCAAGGCGAGATTATAGGCGTATGTGAACGAAGTGGTTGGAGTTACGTGTCATGCAACAACTATTCTAGAAAGTTACTTAAAAGCGATGGTAGTTTGGTATGTAACAATTGTACCAAATCCAATGCTATTGGTATTTTAAGGTATAATATCATTTATTTTAGCAGTCATACAGCTTATGTGTTCGCTATTTGATCTAAGTTAATGGTTTAATTTAAGGTACCGTTTGGAAGTTGTTGTACGAGACGATTCTGAAACAGCCTTATTTGTTATTTTGACAAATACTTAACCAAACTGTTGAACATTACAGCCACTGAGATGCTTCAAGTCTGAGTAAGTATATTCTCAATATTTATGTAAATATTATTATTTAGTTGTTGGTCGATAATACAATATCAGGTTATTGTTTAAATTGTAAGTTCAAAAAAATAGCGAACGAATAAAACGGTTTAGGAAGAAAACTACCAGAATTCAACTGATGAGACAATCACGACATATATGTCAAAGATACTTGCTGGGAAATCATTTGGTTTTAATCTTAAGATTACGTAATTTTACTTCAAATCAACAATGGTGGGATTTACTGTTACAAAGCTTATTGGTGATCAACTGGAGATAACCAAGGTAGAATGACACTATTTTAATCTTGTTTCAAGTTTAAGATCATTCATTTGAATTATTATTTTTGTTCTTAGCCAAATGCTCCCGAATCATCTAAAACGGTTGAATATGTAAACGAAAAATGCCATGATGAAAAGATACTTAAGTTGAAAGAAAATTTTAAACTCGCTAGCAAAATGAAGGTAAAATGACATTATGTTGTTGTTGTTACAAGTTATGTGGTCATAAATATCAATTAATTAATCTTTATCTTAGCCAAATGTCGTCCCCCAAGTCTTCTAAGATGGTTGAATGTGGTAACGAAAAAAGCTTTGATCAAGAGGTTACTAAGACGAAAGATAAAGTTAAAGTCGCTAACAAAAGCAAGGTATAATGACATTGTTTTTTTTGTAATTACAAGTTATGTGGTAATAAATTTCACATAATTATCCATTTTTAGCCAAAAGTCGGACCTGAGTCTTCCAAGATGACTCAATGTGGTAAAAAAAAAACTATGATCAAGAGATTACCAAGGCGAAAGATAAAGTTAAAGTCGCTTACAAAAGCAATGTATAATGACAGTTTTTTTTTGTTATTACAAGTTATGTTTTCGTAAATTTCACATAATTATTTTTCAGCTTAGCCAAATGACGTACCAGAGTCATCTAAGATGGTTGAGTGTGATAAATAAAAAAGCAATGATCAAGAGAATTCTTTGGCGAAAGAGAAAGTTAAGGTAGCACGGAAAATGGTAGAGAATGGTAAAGAGAAAATGCGTCAACCTATTAAAAGAAAATTGATAAAAAGAATACTAACTCAACTGAAGGTGATGCCATTCTTGATGATACTGATGATGTTTCCCCAGTGTTTAAAAGGATTCGAAGAAACAGTAAAAATATCATTAGCGATGATTTCATTCGTTTCTAATAGTGTATATGTTAAGTGGAATTGTCTTCTTTTCATTTGTTGTTTTTTATTTGTTAAATAAGTATGTAGATGAACTGTTTGGATTTTACTCATGTAATTTATCATTACAATGTGACTGCTAAAATAATACGACATATGTAGATATGTTCTTTATAAATGTCGTAATGTTAAAATTTATGATTACCCATATCATTATTTTACCATACGGTTCCCTTTGTAGTAATACAGGCTTCAAAATTAATCTAGATGGAGAACCTAGATGTTTATGTGGGATATGTATAGAAGATTTTCAAATTTGGCACGATAATGTAACTATGTTATGCATTTATAAGTTCTGTGAATATTGCATTAAAATATGGTTAGTGATAAATGTTGTATTTCCACATTGTCGTAAAAAACATAATTAGATAATAAGGATAAAAGAATTCCTAAATCGACTTTACAATGTAACTTCCCACTCGATCAAGTATAAAAGCAATATAGGATAAATTATGACAAACCGAGTAAATTCGTAGTTGCGCAACACAATGATGGCCTGTGATTCTTGTTTGTTCTCGTTAGCAGTAACAAAACACAACTTATATATTAATTCTAAAAGTTTCGTTATACTAATCTCTCGCTTAACTTCCGGTTTGTTGGTTTGAGATACAAATGAAACTAGGACATTGATATTTTTGATAATGAATAGTGAGTGGTTTCAAAGAGCTTGACGTAACAAAACTAATTTCAACAAATTTTAACACTAACATGCATTCATAGCTCATCATAAGATGGCATTCACAAATCATAAATGTTATCCTACTATATGACTCTTATCCATAAGTAATATAACTCTTTAATCCCTTAATGGTATCCCTTAAGACAATTGTATCAATTAATTCCCCATCAGACTAATAAGTAAGACAATTTCCGAAAACAAATGCATTTTACTTAACAAAATAAGTCAACTAAGAAAAATATAACAGTTAATATCATGATTCCACATAAACGCCGCCAAATACGCTTAACTAAATACTATAATAACAATAACAAATGACAAAAAACAACTAAACAAAGGATTAAATCGCCACTAAGTGATATACTAACATTATCACATTCTTGGGTCAACGTCTGCAGGTCTGTTGGCGAGAAGAAATATGATTTCCCGATGCTAAAAACATATTAAACAAATATGGGCTACTCCATTATCGCCACCTCCTAAATCCCAATTAGCACCCCAGCCATAAGCTAGCTTTAGAAAAAGTAATGTATCTGTAACAGCGTTGTAATCACCACATTCGCATGGGTCTTGTTCGTATCCCTCTAATAGCTCCTTCGCGATAACATGAGAATTCCAGATTGCTAGAGCCCTACAACTATTTCTCATCTCTCAAACCTCATAAATCGTCTGAGACAGTCTCGGACGTATTAGTCTAGCCAAATAACCATATCCTTCTTCCTTATGTGCCCCACCTTCACAAACGAGAATAATCCCAACAACATGTTGTGCCTTACGAGAACCTCTATTAACAGCACAGACAAGTTCACTAAATCCTTTAGCTCGTTTACTAACTCCATAAATCGCTATGAAATAATGGAACACACCTTTGCGCCACAAAGCTTTCGCATTACCCATTCTCCTAAGTTTTTTTCAAAAATAGTCTGCATTTATCATCGCCTTCAGATGGAAAAACAATAGAGAACTGAAGATGCTCTAGATTACACTCGGCAAGAACTTCTGGTGTTTGAAAGTGAGCATTAAATGCTTTGGAAACCATACCGAGATTTAGAAGGTCACGAACATCCGTTTTCGCAACATGGATACTAATTTCTCCAAGAATTTGATCAGGCAAATCTAATATATTCCTTGGGAAATTATTATCCATTCGCCTCCTCTTCTATATTCTTCCGGATTTTTCAAAGTAAAGTCTCTCTCCTTTCACGTTCAGTAAATAACTTGCAAGAAGAAAGTAAAAAAGCTATTAAATAACTGCTTTTCATGACTCTCCAAATTAGTGCCGCTAAAAATTGATAATAGCGACGTGCAAATAGGCTAAAAAATAAATGACAATAAAAATTTAAAATTGTGACTTAGTAAACATAATTAAAACGTGACGACGATAAATCAATAAATAAATAAGACTAGAAAAGATGGAACGATTCGAAAAAATTTACAACGATTTATCGTATAAAAATCTATATTTGTAGTAATAGAACATATATCGTGAAAACATATGCATCTTACAGTACCTATAGTCAAAATATATATTGTATTACTACTTAAGTATCAGTGAATTGGTCACTACAAATAGTAGTCACACGTCCCATATCCATGCATCAATCTACTAATAGCCATCTGGCTTGATATATAAACTATCAATTATTATTAACATAACTTGATTCGATACATTAAGTCTTGATAGAACTTAGCTTTCACATTTTGCCCGAACCAGTCGCATTTAACACACCCACAAGGGCGAACTAAAGTATATGACACTACAAATCCAATCACAATTATACTCAAACATTCTTACCAAAATTAGAAGTCATAATTTAAAAAAATAAAAAAAACATACTTAACGCAGAAGATAGAACGTCAACATTTCAACGAAGCCATCAATTACTTACTGAATGGAATATTCTATTGCAACTTAAGATTATGACCGAACGTCAACAACTATCAAATAAAAACTATAGTAAATTCGTATTTTCTTTTTAATTGCTTTTGAAAATAATATAGCCTTGTAATAAAACTACACTTTCCAATTCAGATTTATAATGCCTCTTTACAATTCCTTAGAATTCCATACCGCATGTCTAATGGCCAATTAAAAGAGATAATTGGTAACTTTGCTGTTATTGTTATATAAATACATAAGCATAATTAATTTTTGCGTTAAATTTTCGTTTACTGTTTCCTGTCGCTAATGGTTGATTTGCTCGGTAATAAAAAGTTATATGCATAATAACCGACTTTCAAAGTTATCTAAATGTTAACTAACATTTGTAAGAATCGATAATCATCCATAATATTTAACAACATAGTTATGCTTAGTACTGAAGTTCAAAATAACTTTGAAAACAAACTAATTCCGACATTGTTATACTAACATAGGCTTTTGAGAATAATTGAGTGCTTATACAAAAAACATTCTGGGCAAACATATTTATTGTGTTGAAGGTTGCACACTGGCCATGGACAATTCCATGTATCTAAGAACGTACCGTGATGATCATGTGAGAACCTTATCACAGTTTGTTCGATCTCTTGAGCCTTAACATGAACTTCATCTATATTAGCACTCTAGGTATGAAGATTGTCTTTTAGAATGTCCAATCATCCCATAGAGGCGAGAGCTTTTAAGATTGTTGCTCTCTCATCAGTCGATCGCTCAAGGATGGTCATACCATACTCTGTTTCCCCATATACACAAACATCCTCAAGACCCATTAGATATAATGCATGTGGATTGTTAGCATTAAAACAGTTCCCGAAAAACGTGGTTTGATCACAAAGACAAGGATTCGCAATAAATGCGGAAAGATCAACCATTTTCCGAAAATAATCATTCAGAATAATCTCAGAGCCATACTTTCCCACCATAAAGTAACCAGCTGAAGTTAGATTGTGTTTACACATCTTCAAAGCTATTGTCGTTAAGATTACATCAGGGAGATTTATTCCTTGGACGTCTTCCCTTGCAACACTACGCATTGATTAAAAAAGTCAATTGAACAACCTTATAGGTTTAGGTGGAAATCAATTAATCATAGATATATTTAGGTAGATGATCATCGGTAAGTCTCTCATTACTCTACAGATTTAAGGAATTATAAAAAAGTTGAAATGTATTAATACCTTTACGAGGATGATGATGTATGCTCGATAAACAACGCTCTTGATCTTCTTTGGTCGGCCATTGTTGTGATTTTTATGAAAGGGTTGTTTTTATCTTTTAAACTATTGCCATCTAAAAACTGTTTAGTTTCCGTTCTCTGATATCTATATAAGAATTTGAAACGACGATGTAATTGACACTGCTGGGTGGAAAATACCATTGATTAAATGTTACTTTTTGTTAAAATATTAAATGACTAATTAAGATTAAATTTACATCTATCGAGACTAATTTAGTTGATCTATGTCGATTTGATTTGTTTTATTTTTTATTTATTATCAATTAGTGAGAAAAGTCTATTTGATATGATATTACGTCTTAAATTTATGTCATGACATTTGATAATTAAAAAGGGATGTCAAACACAAGGTAGAGCTATGTAATGTTTAACAATTATATCTACCATCTTACTTAGTTTTATTTCTCTGAAGTTTGTTTTAATTTGTATTGATTTAAGTTTACAGCAGGTTTTTTGTCAGGTTACGATAGCAATTAATTAAAAACTAATAAAATAAACGGAGGCAAGGAGATTTGATTTCTGATCGATGTATACTGGTATCGTTTATGCTATGTGATTTGATATCGACTTTTTGTTTATGACGTAAATAAAACATTTAATTGAAATTATGCTAAGTGAATGTCGTAATAATAGTATCAATTACGAATGACCGCTTTTTTAAACCAGAATGATGGATTCCTAGATAGTTATATATTAAATACGATAGAACAAACCACATATATTTTGGCTTTGGTGTATATAGTCTATTGATTTAAATATAGACTCGTAAGGTTGAACATACACTGAGACATTTATCTATATTTATCTACATACTTATTAACCTTTTGCTAAATTGATGTTATCGTGAGATCGTTAATTTTGTAATTGTCTTTTAGTGTTTATTTTCCGTTTAGTAAGAAATTAGATAGTCAGAACTGATTCATTATTGTATATGATTTGAGTATGCTGTTATTTTTGGTATTGGTAGACCCGGAAATTATATATGCATTATGTAGTAGATTAAATAATGTGTGTAACCTATACAACATGTATTATGACTATTCTATTCCGGTAATAACATGGAAACGAAATTAACTAATTATATTTAGTTCTATGTGGTGGTTATTTTGCAGTTATTAAGTTATTATTATAGTTAATGGAATGCATCTCTTCGTAAAACAAAACATACTCTTTAAAACGTATAAATTAGTGAGATAATTGAGTGCATTTCAGACATATTGAAGGAAGAAAACATACAATTGTTACAAGTACGGGGTAGCGTTTAAAGGTAAACCTCGATTGATTTTTCAGATGACTCGTGCGACTTGCTTATTTTTCATGTGATGTTACGTTTTTGGATTCAGGTTTTCACTAAATTGATCGAATGGATAATACCGTTACTACATTCAACATAATTCATCGGCATGAAGTAGATGTTGGCAATGGGGGTTTCCTTACAGTTAGAATGAAGACATAACATAACTTCACTACATTCCCAACGTTAAGAACGTTATGTATTGATGTTAATAATTTCATGTTTGAAGTTGTGTTATGGGGAAGAAATGCTTTATCCGATGCGTTACTATATGAGGGAGTTGAAGATGGTGATGCATGTCAAATTATTAATAGCCTTATTCGCATGACTTACAACATATCTGGAATTATAGAGTACTCAATCTCGAGTAACATAAATTTGCGTGTATATCTTCACATTTGTAACGTAGTAGTTCCATTGACAGTTGAACAAGCAATAGAAGAGTCATTCAACATGGGGCGTATTGTACAAAAACCAGCTGAAGTCAACGTAATAAATTCTTTGTTATCTTCTGTTGTGGAGTATGAAGAAAAAGCTGTTGAGGACAATTTATCATGCGTTATCTGTCTAGAAGGATTTGAGATGGTAGCGAAAGTTATTTATTTGTCATGCAATCGCATATTTTGTGGTAATTGTATTAAGTTTTGGTTAAAAAATAAATGGTATATGTCCTCTCTGTCGCTACAGAGTCTAACTATTTTTTAACTGGTTGGTGGAATTCATAATTTTTAATCATATTTAACTGGTCTCGCTTTAAATTTGTGTGCATGTATAATCATATTGTAACAACAACAATAAGTAAACGAAATTCTTATGTTAATAACTAAGTATGTTGTCACAAAGTTTAATACAACTTACGTAACGTTTGAAGGGAATAAAGTTGAAAAGGTAGATATTAATATATTGATACCTTGATAAGTAAAACGAGTATATTTTATTCCTCTAATCAAATAGATAACTATAACGAAAAATAATTTTTTTATTTCGTACATCATTGAAAATTTTAGAGTGATCTACATTGCTATTTTGAAGAATTAATTCATTTAGTTTTTAATTATTTTAATTCAATAAATAAATGATAAGTAAGATCAATTGGATTGGACATCTTACACCGTTTTAATAATTATTTGTACAATTTCTACTCTGTAACTTCCATTTTACGAGACACATCATTTCGCTAAATCTCCACATATCTTTTCGAGAGTTGAGACGGTTGGTGTTCCATTCTTTATCTTTATTTAAGTTAAATTTAATCTCCTGAAGCTACTCGTCTCGAAATATTGTTTTTGCAAAGCCAAATTGATTTGGAATGGCAGCTAACATAATGGATTTACCAGATAATGTCCTTCATATGATCACAGTGAGTGTTTCGAAGAACTCTGTTATAGATACACTTAACCTCGATAGGGTTAACAGCTCGTTCAAAGATCATTCTGAGTCAGTCGAGGCTTTAATGGAAGGTTCCCTGAAAGATATCCTTCTGTTTCCGCGTTTCCGTAATCCGGAGAGTATGCGAAGATTCAAGGTTTTTATGAAGAAACTCAGGTTTATGGAAAACGTAGAAGCTTTGTGCCGAAAAGGTGTTATACATTGTTTTGATCATCAAAAGAGGAAGCATAAGCGAGAAAAAGGTTTGAATGAGTTGTCACGCGCTGTCAATAGAGGATCACGAATTGCGATGCATTTGATTGGTATTATATATATCTGTCTCGGTGGACCAGTAAGGGACCAAGGTTATGCGTATTTGGAGGAGCTAATGAGTCCGAGACTTTCTGAGACCATTGCAGAGGTTTTGAGTATGAGGATCTGTTTGAGGGCAAATGTAATTAGAAGATCGCAGGAAACTGCGATGGAGCTCTTGGATAGTTACCGCCATGGCCCATGCGAATGTGCCAGCCAAGCCACCATCGATAATACGTTTTACTTTTTAAATTTCGCGTATAATATGGAGGATGACTTGGAAAGAGGTCATAGCGACGATGAATTAGCTCATGTTTGTTTGGTCTGTTTCTGGCACCGAGAAGTACTTTTGCTCATGGCAAATCATCCTGTCGCTTTTGATACTCATATGTAATTCAGATTAATTTTTGTTATTAATCTATGGTATGCTTGTTTACATCTAGCCATTCGATTATCAATTTTGAATTTTGTATTGTTGACTTATAGTTGAATAATTTATCTTTTGAAGTTTTACATTTTTGTTTTAATTAATCTCGTAAATATTTCTAAATTAATTTGTTTGATGATAAAAATCGTAAGAACTGTTGTGGTAATTTAAGTCATTTGTTATGTTTACCTTGCAAATCCGCACTCAAATATTTAAATAATTAGGTCCATCAGAGATAGAATGTTAAAGGCCCATCTTCGTATTAATCACTTAATTGGGTTTGTATTTCTTATTTAATTTAATGCTACTTTTCAAGTGTGATTTATGTAATCGTCACTGTAGTTAATGCCCATGATAAGATAATGATCAATACAATAATAATATATAAGTAGTAAGATAGTACACACGCAATCTTTGTAATTTCATTCAATAATATTAACAATGATAGAATATTTATAGAGAAAACATTGGCTACATATCCATATCTATATAAGGGAATCCTACACATGTAGTTATGTGTGATTACATTATAAATATTTGTTTAAACCCGAGATCAGCGTATCTACTTATGTAAGCCCATCCCAGACAAAGATCATTTTCTTTACATATTTTATGAAGGCCTAATTAGAATTGAGTCCGCACCAATATTTATTTTGAAATTAATACAAACATATTGACAAAA
>OVAU01000427.1:0-20946 GCA_900406315.1 Biscutella laevigata subsp. laevigata
AACACTATGTTAACATTAATATTTTTGACAATATGTTAGTAAAAATTTCAAAATAGATATCCGCACATGGTTCGGGTTCAATTCTAGTTTTATTATTAAAATAACATCAATTTGTGGTTTTATTTTCAATCTAATTTCATAAAATATATAATCACACAAATTCTAGTTTATTTATGCATATAGATTCCGAAATTTTGATTAATGCAGGAGGCTAACTAGTAACTCGGTCAAATAGGAAAAATTTCAGTTCAATAATTAGTTATTCCAAAATTACAACTATAAACACTCAATTATTAAAGAATCTAATTATATCATACACATATGTCTCCTTCACGTTGTAGTTAGAGAATGCCACGCGTCGTGCCTAAATTCATTTGACCAAAATCGTCAAAAGTTGAATCCTTAAGAAAAAATTGGTCGGATTAGTCTATCCTTTAACTTAAAGTAGAATTTTGTTTTCCAAAATAAAACTAATACTGTTATATCTTAGAGATTTTTATATATTTTTTTTCTCAAAACTGAATTTTAATTTGATTGAATAATTAGAACAAGATCATGCATGTGCCATGATCTATCTTAAATTTGTTCTTAAACCATTACTCAGATTCCCTCAAGTAGAAAGTCAAACTTGTTTGTTTCAGACAAGTTAAAACTTGCTTCTTACGTATAGGTATGTTTATGCATGTTGTGTCATAAAGATTTTGGAATCGCCTTGCTACTATAGTGTATAATTATATTGTTAATAACCAAAAAAAAAATCAACTTAAGAGAAAAATATAAATACACTTATACACATACATATACATGTAAGGTTTGAGAAATGTGAAATTTAAAATTAACTTGATTATTATTCTTGTTAGAAAGAGATTCATAAGCTTAGAGAACATGACAAAATATATTTGAATAGAAGATGCTTATTTTGACCACATGTTGAGTATAAATTGATTTGGTTAACCGAAGATTTAGCAAGAATATTATGTTCTCTAATTAATCAATTTTATTAATTCACAAAAACATAATTAATCTTATTAGTATACCAACATGGAATTATGAGAGAAGCAGAAAACACATGAGGCACATGGAATCCGATTTTTATAACAATGATATATTATATTATATGAATTTGATTACATGAAAACTGGAAAAAATATTAGTAAGGAATATTGGACCGTTAAGTATGGTTAATGTTTGTAAGTGGTCAAACTTTAGATTCTTAAATTGAGTGGTCAGTCAAAGTTTATAGTCAACATACTAACGTGTTATCATTAGAGATGTTTTCGTAGGTTGATCTGGCCCGTTTAAAACCGGCTCACTTAGAACCAACCCATTTAGACTATAACCCGTTTATGCCTATTTAAAAATCTGACTTATTTAATCTTCAAGCCCATTTAAACCCTTTTAGACTCATTTATTTATTTTTAGTTGATTATTTTATTTAGTTAAGTTTATTCCTAAATTTAGATATCTGAATTTTGAGTTTTAGAGTTTCGGATTTTTGTGTTTCGGTTTAAGATTTTCAGTTTTTCGGGTTTCGAGTTTACATGTTTTGGGTTTCGGGTTTTCTAATTTTCGGTTTCATAAATAAATCTGTTATGAATTATAATTTAAAGACAAATTAGTGTAATAAAATTACCATCCTGCATTTCATAAACACCAAACTGGGTATAAGTCATTGTTGTCTGAAGAAAAAACAGTATAGAGAATGAAACAATCAGAATAGAGAATGAAACAGTAAGATTTGATGATTTCATATACACTCACGATTCACAAATGCTATTTTCATTAAGATTTGATGATTACGTTTTATCTTCGGCTAACAAACACTTAAGAACCTCTCATTTGTATAGCAAAACAGATCACGATCCCACTTCATTTGTGTTGTTTTCTGCAACTATTATAATAATGGAAGAAGAATAAACAACTCAAGTTATAACAAAAACTAGAAACTCAAGTTACGATAATCAAAATAGTGCCAACACCAGAAACGAAATCCATAAAACATGAATCTACTTCATAAATATGCTAGTGATTACTTAAGAATAAAGAAAATCAAGAAGAAAGGTGAACGATGTCGTTTTTCATAAGAAGAATTAAGAAAAAAGGTTAAATGGGCCAAACGGTTTATAAACGATTTAACTGTTTCCGTTTAAACCCTTATAAATATTTCTCTAAATAGACAGATCACGAGTCAAAATTGTAAAACGAACCGTTTCATCCCATAGATTTTTAAACCATTTTAACAACCCTAGTTATCACACTCTTTTGTTTTGTTTTGTTTTGCTTTTGGGTTTAATCTAAGTATAATCAATCAAACACGACATTGAAGACCTTGTGTTCGGATAGTTGGAGATGAAAAAGATACTAACCCATTTTGAATTTGATTTATTTGTTGTGTGAAACTAAATCACATTATTTCTGAATATTTTAGGGGTATTTACTCGACTCTTGTTAACCTCAAGATTAATTAGATTTCATAGTCTATTATCCTGTTGACCAAATTTGGTACTTGTGATGTTTATAGATGGTACCGAATTACCTAAACTATAAAAAAAGACAGGATATTTACTACATTAAAAAGTTGAAGCAGAAGTTGTTGAAACTTGGCTTGTACATATATAATATATATTTTTTCCTTCTCTAGTTTCAATATAAAACCAGTACCCTATAGCCTAGAAAAATAAGAATAAAAACAAAAGAACTTATCATAATATATTATCTAAGTACATTTATTTTTGTTTCTTTCTAAAATTCGAAATTTAATCTTCGTTCAAAGTATTGTGTGAAGTATAATTCAAACTCTCTTTAGTCACTTTCTATTACACAAAGAAAGGATGGTGAAATCTTTGAACTTGATAATGAATAGTATTCATTTTCATATAAAATGATTTTTTTCAGATGTAAAATATTTATACTCTCGAAATTCATCTCCAAGGAGTCTTTATTGATAATCAATGAAGAAATGAGAAGAAAAAGCAAACAAAGCGATTTAATTTACAATAATAAACTCACTTAATATTATATAATGGAACATTTTACTCTTCTTAAAACTTTGTACAACAACAAAGACATCTTCAACAAATAATTTTGGGTCTAACACTTTAACAAACAAAAAAAACATCTGAGGTCAAAAATAATAAATCAATGAATAGTTGAGAAACAAAGAGGTATATATGCTTTATAAAAACAGCCCCACAACAAATACGAATTTACACTTTTTCCCATCTTCTTTCCTTTTGGTTCAGTAAGACCCCCTCCTCCACTTCAAAACTAAAAAATCACAGAGGAAGAGCTTTTAAAGAATCTGGGCTTCTTCTCAACTTTTAGGAACTTCTTAGTGCAAGAATACAAAAGCTGGATTTTCAAGAAGTTCTTCTGCTGGTTTGATTCCTACAAAGTCCTTCTCTTGCATCGAACTTGAAATATCATCGATTGAGAATGGAATGCTGAGAGAACAAATATAGTACGAAAAACAGTAAGTTGTATGTCTCATGAACTTCATAAAAGTTTAATTTGATAATTTTAAACCCTAAACCTTGAAACTTCTTAAAAAGTCTATGCCTTGTTCGTGTACTGTAGTAGAATTTTACCTGGAATCATCATCCAACAAGAAGGAATCACTGTCTGCATCATTGGATTCCTCCGTCATGAGTGCTCGCATGCTCGATATCACCTGCAATTTATTCAGCATCTACATAAGCTTCCATATTCAACAAGAACATTGATATTTTTTTTTATTTTGGAAATAAAAAAGTGTTTTAAGTACATCTTGTGAGACACTTCGAGTGTTATAGCTATCGTCCCAGTACAATGTGCAAATGCGGTAAAGCTGCTGCACACTGAGTACCTGTAACAGATGGGAAAATGAAAATAATGCAGAGAATGTTAGGCAATAAGAATGACTATCAACTGTGTTTCTAGAAACTTGAAGCAGAGCTTTACCGGGCAAAGATCGTTTGCTATTTCATCGTATGAGATTCTGTATTTCTGGTGGATAACCTGCAAGCCAAAGTAAAAGCCAGACGAAAGTAATGTTATTGTAGCTTAAAGGAACCAGTGACTATCCAGGAAAAACAGCATTTCTCCAAACGGACCAACATAAGTTTAATTGAAATTGTCAGTTAAATACTTAAAGTTAAATGGATTATTAACACGAATGTAGGAAGTATAACATACCAGGAACCCAACCGCTTGTCTGATATGTTTCAGTTCTTCCCAAGATGGCCCAGCATACTGTGAAGTCAAAGATAATAAAATTAATTTTGACAGAACAGTCTCAAGGAAATTTGAAGTGTTTTTGTAACCATGAGTCCATGACTCAGAAAATTTACGTCTTTGGCTTGACAACACCATAGCTCAAGCTCGGCAAGCCCGGATTTTACAAATTCCCCATTGCTAAATGTACAACACTCTTTACGCAGAAGGAGGCTGTATAATACCAAAAAGCCATGTAAGTGAGGACAAAGTTCATTACTTTGTAACAGGTGAAACCAAAATTTAGTTTACCTGTTGAAAAGTTGTACGTTGATGAAAGAGAAAGTTTGAGAGTATATCTTCTGGACGAGTACTAAAGGAACCTGGACATTTCATGTAACATATGAGAATTGATGTATTGGAGTGAGGACACACATACTACATGCCAATATATTCTTACTATATTGCTTACATGATTTTCTTTCAATGATACAAGAAGCAAATTGAGACCCTCAATGATGCTTTGCCAGTGATTTGCAGGAGAATCTTTTCCAAAGGACCTACCAGATCTTAACATCCCTCCTTTAGAACTTCTTGGAGCCTGAAGTTTTCATTTCGACAAACAAAATTATCGTCAAAGTGAAAAGAACATAATCTATTAGGATACAAATAATTTCCAGCAAGAAACCTGAATGCATAGAGAAAGTAAAGTTGATAACTCTTTCTTCAGGTTATCCCTAACCATCCCAAACATTTTCTCAACATAGGCTGCAAGCTGTTGCTTGAAAAGGAGAGCCGGGTACTTCGCCTCAACTGGGCGGATCACTGCGAGAGCAGCAGCTTCAGCTGCTGCAGCGAGTTTGCCTGAAGCAGGTGATGAGCGGAAGCTCTGGCGACCAAGACGGAGCGAGGATAGTTAAAAGGCTGATACTGAAAGTAACCGAAAGTCATCTAACTCAACAGAAATTATAGTACTAACCATGGCCATCCTTCCAAACAAAGAAGTTGAAGCAGGTGGCTTATTGCTCTGTGTTGCTCCACTCCCACCGGTTTTAAGACTTTTTTGAAGCAAAAATAGTAGTGCCGATGTGGTTGTCAACCAATAAGCCAAGTGACTATTATCATCTTCATTCTGAAACGGTGAAACTTCCTCGTTTACGTAATTTAGATCATGAAAATAAATCTTGCATAATCAATATTTCATATTAGCAATCACACAGCCACTACACAAAAGGTTATTAGACATATTTGATGAAATTCTGGTATAATATCCTTCATTGAAATAATGTGAAGAAATGCATTCCCAATTACCTCAATGGCGGAACCAATCATCTGAATCAGACGATCAAACACATTAGTCTTCTCCGATTCGAAACACTTCCAGTGAAGTAGACACTTGTATATTGTAAATGCAGCCACAGGTTTCCCATTACTGAAACCGATGTTGTCTTTCACACAGTCAATGAGAGCATCAACATTCATCTGCAGTGACAGTACAGATCAAGTTATCAGAATTAGCCACAAACAGCTGTGTGAAGAATTACTCTGAAGTAATTGGCCAACATACAATTTGACGTTCGGCAACGGATTTCCCAGCCATGCCATCAACTGGTGTTGCAGACTCCGCTTCCTAGAAAATAGACTCTATAGGTTAATAAACTACTGGAAAAATGCAAATAAATTTTGTGATGAGAAACAATATAGCTGGTTGGAGGAATTATACATTGAACTCGCTTTCCAAGTTTGTTCGGTGGCCATTCTCCAAATTCTACAACCAGAATGAGGAAGAAGTTAACATCTTATGAGAGGATGGAAGGCAGCTCAAAGAGCATATTTTGAGTTTCATAGAGATTTTATACCTTAATAGGTGCAGTTGGAGGATGTCCCAGGGTCGTCTTCACAGGAGTGCTTAAGATTGTATGCTGATGCATAATTTTTTTCTCAGCTTCCATGTCTACGATTTTCTCTTCAAGCCTGCAAATGCAACATCAGGCATTTTTGCGCAAGACAAGTAAAGAATCAGTGCAAGAGCTCTCAACAATGCCACTCCGGAAGAAAAAGGTACCTCTGCATTGCAGCCTTCAACTTCACTACTTTAGATTCAGCCTCCAATGCTTGCTTTAGTCTATCCTGGCTAATTTTGGTTGTCTCTTGAAGTTTTTTCTCTGCCTCATCGATTTTCGTTTCAAGTGAACTTACCATCCCCTGTACAAGACAAAGCAATTCAGAGAAAATAACATTGTTTTTCAGCAGAGTTTTTCATTTGGAGAAAATCTGTGTAGTTAGTATTTTCAAGTAAATAAGCTAAAAGTTCAGAAGATCTCACGAACCTTCAGCTTTTCATTTTCATTTGTAATCTTCTCCATTAATTCCTGATCAACCACAGGAACCTCCTTAATAATTGGGGCAATCTCGGAAACTTTCTTTGCAACTTCACGCTCTTTAATAAGCAACGCCTCAGTTTCTTTGCACCTAAGCTGCAGTTCCTCCAAAGAAGATTGTGCTTTTGCACTTTCTTGTTTTTTGGCCTCTTCCAGGTCAGTCTGCAGCGTTGAAAGAGGATGAGAAACATTTTTTTTTTCAAAAAAGCACGAAGCTCCAACGAAACCAGGGTCAAATAAACGAGAAACAAAATTTAGTTCTTCAAACAGAAATCTCACTCTCATCCGTTTCTCTAACTGCAATCTCCAGGTCAGCTCTTCGACTTGCTTCTCTAGCTTGTTCTTGGCTGCTTGAAGTGCACCAGTTTCTCGAGCAGCCTATGCGTAAAATGAATTAAAGAACTTCTGTTAATTTCATGCAAAGATATATCTTAATAAGTGAGCCTCTGAAACAAGAGACCAAAGAAGAAAAGCTAGACAAAGAAAGAAATCACATCTCACCATCTTAAGCTTCCGAAGTTCTCCACGTGCAATTTTTGATCTCCATGCACATTGTGTCGTGAGAGCTGCTTTCTTTAATTTTCTGTAATGCAGTCGGGCCAAGTATCCACGACACCATGTCTATGATAACAATGAGATTACCACGATTAGAACATGACACAGAAACAAAGAGTTTTCGTTGATATTCATGGATTTTTTGGAAGGACTAAGTCATTATCTATATAGTTGTTATCTTTGCAGTTGAACTTCTAATAGGACCCAACTTCAAATTTTTTGATATAAGTGTACCTGAATTATTGTTGCAGCTCTCGTCTGCCTCCGAAGACATAGCTCGCTACGGGCAACCATACCACGCATACCAGCTTGAACCAAAACAGCAGCAGAAAATAGCTCTGTGTAAGCCTTCCTCGCCAGAAACATACGTAAGTCTCTCTGGATTTTTAAAGCAGCAGCTTCCCTGCGCATGCCTTCATATACACTTCGAGCAAGAAAACCTGACAGAAAGGGAGACACATAGGATGTACAACAGTCAGAATACTACAGTCATTTAGGCTAGTTGGGTTAAATAGATATGTTCAGCAGAACGTTTAAGATACCTCTGCAAACTGACTGAATTTGTTTAGCAGAATTACGTAGAAGGATGAAACTCTTTTTGGCAAGATATGACCGAACTTTTCTCTGGATAATGCTCGCTGATCTTCCCAAGACCTCCGTCCTTCTGGTATCTAAGTCTGCCATTTGTCCAGCCCTTAGAAAAACCTTTGTCTTTCCAATCTACAAAAGTAAATGCCAATCCTCCACTCTCAATGTGCCTCATCTCACAGAAGTAGAGGACAATACAAACAACTTGATTGAGGCAATTACCTGATAACCTTCGAGTCCCACTTTATCCAGAAGCTTCTTGCAAGCAGCAGGGTCATCCGAGCTATTATGAAAAATAGAATTAGTTGAGACACGTCTAGACATAATGATTCGTCTTAAGTAATCGTAAGAGATGGAATATCATACTTCTTTATCAATACTTCTGGAGCAAGAATACCAAATCTGTCCAAGAATTCATCAAAATGCTTCCTAGTAGGGTAGCCAGCACAACTGATCCTGATTGCCTCCATCACTCCCTGAAGCCGTGAACACAAACAATATCCTTCTTTCAGAAAAAAGAAAATTTCACGAAAACCAGAATCAACAGAGAATGTCATTCGCACCCCACAACGCAGTTGCTGTAAAATGTTTTCATTCTCAAATATTCCAGGCTTCAGAAGGTTATTTGGTTTTATACAACGAATATAGTGGGGCTCCGTGGTATTGAGAATCTCAAGCAAAGATACCAATTGTTGCTGAAAAGAAGCAAAAAAATGGAATTAACTGACCAAATTTTTTGATAAAACATGGTAAGTAAAAATTGGATACAGAAAACAGACCCACCTTGAAACGGGTACCTATGGATGAGAATTTTGTCTGTTTGGAATCGTCAGACATTGGTGGGAACAAACTTGCTACAAAGGACCATGTAGAAGAACTTAACAATGCTTGATGCTCAGCAATAACGTAATCTTTATTTTTGTCCAGGAAAAGTTCTGTCTGATAAGTAACCTGGAACAATACCCCATAGGTTGTCAGACCATATAACTACGAAGCAATCACCAAAATTTCTTGGTACGTTTTTTTCTCAATCATGTGAAACAATGAAAGCAAAGGCTGCTTACATCACCAGCATAGTGACAAATTGTGAAGTCACTGCGAGCTAATTTTGGCTTGGTAAAGCGCTTGTGGTTCTTGAAAGTCTGGTATAGCTTTGTTGCAAAAGTTTCATGCGTTGATCTTGGAAACATGCTGCACGACAAAAGTCTCACCTCAGCTATATTGCTCAAAACAATGGGCATAGATCTAAGATTATAGAAGAAAAGAAAGGGTTCAGAATCAGCAGTTTGGGTTTCATACTCACCAAGCTTCATCTAGCAGAGCAATAATTCCTCCAGGTTTCTGAAGAACACAAAACAAAAGGAAACAAACAACAATGAGCAATCGATGATAGGAGATCACATATATCAACTTTCGGCAAGAAATAGGATGGGTTTGCATGGTCGCTTTGGAAGTGAATAATAAACAGAATGTATCATCAAACAAAGACCTTTTCTATTAGGTCCAAAATATCTTGATTGTCTACGAACTCTATATAGCTCCAGTTGATCTCCTCCTTCTTATATTCCTCTTGCTCCATTTTGAAGACATGCTGCACGGAGAGAAGTTATACAGCTCAGAATGAAGGGCGTTGCAGACTGTAGAAAATACCTATAATAGAAAGGCGAAAGAGCTTGTTCTGATCAAACCTGATTAAAATGCTGTTGAAGTTTTTCATTGGTCAAATTGATGCAAAATTGCTCAAAACTGCAGTAAAACTTATGATTAGATTAGGCCAACCAACTACAAACAGTCATAAAAGATTCTTCAACAGTATAACAATGAAGTTAATCTTATACAGAAAAGCTTCATCAGTCGCATCATATATAGCAGTACTCTCCTTACAAAACAAAGTAGGATAACATCACAAGCTATAATTTGATAGGGAATAAAAGAATCTTAACCGTCAATGTTCCGACCAAAAAAAAAACCGTCCATGTTAACAAGCAGTCAGCACTAGCTTGACTATAAAACTGAGACCCATATAAGAACCGATTTACTAAAGAAGTCCATCTAACCGGTTACAAAAACAACAAGCATACCACTTAAGCACCTGTTTGTCTTGAAACTCTCGAATCCATAAATATCAAGAACACCAATCAAGTACTTCGAGTTAGGATCTTGACCAATTGAGCTATTAATCCTGTCAACAAGCCTGCAAAGACCATAGAGGATTAGTATATAAACAGTGATGGGAAAGCACCTTTTTCGTCAAATAAAGAGGAGCAGCTATTGAATCTCTTCATAAGTGTAGAATCGAGAAACCCACCAGTCAAACAATCTTGAATACATGACTTTAGCCAAAGCATCTCTACTAAGAGTAGCAGCTTCTGGATCAAGATCTTTTGTGATGGTTTCATCACGAGTTACCATGATACGCTTGCATAGAGAATCCTCAAGTGCCTTTTGATCGCAGCTGGAAAGGAAGACGATTTGAATAAGGAAACCTACTTCAGTCCACAAACAAAATAAAACAAAACAAAAACCAACATATTTTGCTCTATTTGTTGAGGCATTTACCTAAGAAGCTCAGCTGCAGTTTTCAGATGGAACAAGGATTTTTCATCTTTAGGAATCGATGAATCAATCTCTGCTCCCTTTGCAAATTCAACATTCCCGAGATGGAGAATGGCAGCCACGACGCTGAAAATCGCATCCTGAAACGAGATATCAGTGAAGTATATAAACCATTTACAGAGACAATATAGCAGCATAGGCTAAAATCTGACTGATGGAGTTTAACAATGATTACCTGCTCCTCAGTAGTGATCCCGACAACATCCATAGCCCGTCTTGTGGCATGATATTCTTCTGCATCATTTATACTATCCAACTTTAGACATTTAGATTGATTGAGATAGTGGTATGTCTTTGGTTCATCCAGCTTAAATCTCTGCACATCCTGATAGTAGAAAAAATCATTTCAGAAAACAGGTGTGCATTAGTACACCAAACAAGGTTCAAATACTCGACATCTATCAGCAAGTACTTCGGCACTATATACTCCCAAATGAATTACAAAACTTACTTCTTGCGGAGCAGCACAAAGCATGTAGAAACAGTGATAGTTTCTTTCAGGATCAGAGACTTGACAAACACGTGATCTTTCCAACAAATAAGTTCTTATAGCAGCTCCTGATATCCTTCCCTTTTCGTCAAACTGAATCTCCACGAACTTACCAAAACGACTATAACGTACACAAGTAAACAGTACAAAGGCCCAACGTGGTCAGATTAAAAAACTTTAAAAATAAGTCATCTAATATAGATCAAAGAATGCTAAATAGATATGAGGAAACATTGTCACCTGGAATTATTGTTCCTGACAGTCTTTGCATTTCCGAATGCTTCTAATACAGGATTTGACTGAATAAAAGGACACAATTAAGAGGCTTATAAAAACATGTCAAAGTAAAAATAAAAAGGAAGATCAATATCATTTGCACAAGGAGCTGAGCATATAGCTACTAACTATAGCCTTAATGTGGATGACTACTACATTCCTTTTGAGAGGTTTCAGTTATTTTGCCACTCTTCAGTTTCTCATGAAAAGAAAACTTGCCGAAATGAAGATTTAATCAGCCTCTGAAGTTTTAGTTATACGGCTCACTCTTCTAAAAACAGTATTTGAACGAAAACAAATACAAATAAATATTGATGCTTTTTTTTTACCTCCAACACTTTCTGTTCAACACTCCTTCCTTCAGCAGCAGCTCTCCCTCCCATGTAAGCAAGATATCTCATAAGCAACTTTGTGCTTTCAGTTTTACCAGCGCCACTTTCTCCACTAACCAAAATAGATTGACTTACTCCTTCATTAATCATCTGTCTGCATTAGAACATAACGAGAAAGCAGGCAATTTTACATAAAAGGATCACTAACAACAAACAAAATAAAGGAATTATTTTACCAGTGTGTATTAATTACCTATATGCAGCATCTGCAACGGCAAATGGATGTGGACTTAGCTCCCCTAAGGCAGCTCCTTTATACTGAGCCATCATATGGCTACTGTAAAGATGGGGAAGTCGTCTAAATGGATTAACAGCAATGAGTATGCTTCCTGTATAAGTCTGGAAGTAAATGATAGTTTAGTCCACACATGTTTTCATTACATATTTACATACAAAATCAATAAGAATTACTCACATAAATCTCATTTATATCATATCTTGAATGCAAATTCTGTAGAACTCCAGGTTCGTGCAAATACGCAAGTCTTGTCATATCGTCCACTCCAGATGCCGGCGCTTCCATATCTTTTGGGTATGCATTAGAGACTTTTGTAACAACCTGAATTTTTTCAAAAATATAGAATTAGAAACTGCTTTTTCTTTGTTTCTGAGCTTACATGAGAAGCACACATACATGTTTCCCTGAAGCGCATAGGACTTTGATCTCTTCACCATTAACCTCCACAACTTCACCATCGATCCATGCTTCATCAGGATCCTCCACCCACACAGACGACCCAACTGAAGGATTGAAGTTAGCAACCTGTAGAAGATAGAGTGTGTCAAAGGATTAGGGCTCACTAAGGAATATAAGCAAGAAATTGCTAAATTCATTTCACTATTTTCACGGTTTACGTCCACGAGTAGTCATAGTAGATATGATGATGACTAGTCAGAACAGTGCATTTTTTTAGCCTCAGCTTATACAATATTTCCCACCAGATTTTCGATTTACATTGCAGCTGACATTACATAACATATAACCCAAAGAATCTAGAATTTGGAATATAAGGAGACTGGAAACAGTCAAATCCTAGAGTTTTCCACTTATACTGCTAAAGTTGTTAAAAAAAGACCGGAAACAGACAAATCGAAAAACATGGAGCTTGTGGCAAGAGAATAGAATCGAGCAAGTTACTCTCAGCTGAAAAAAGAGAGCTACTTGAGCTCTAACAAGTTCCATTAGATGAATCAGAAACTGCCTAAACAACTACATTTTGAATGAAATTGGATTACCAAGCGGTTCATCAAAACCGTAAATGGAAGAAATCAAAGTATTTTGGTAATGACCAAGCATCAAACTCAAAACAGACAAGTCGTACTCGAAGTCAAATCTCTATAATCGTACAAGACTATCATCTAGGACTCAATGTCAGCACAAAGCCATGATCCAAAATTAAAACCTCCTTAAAACGTCAAATTAATCAAAAAAAAGACAATAAAGAAAACCCAGAACCCAAATTTGCCTCAAGTCAATCCAACAAAACCCTTGACTACTAATTCCCCCAAATTAAACGGGACTTGATCAAAATGACGTAATCAAAACATCAATGAAATCTTACCATTTTCGTTTCGCAGATCAGCTACTTCAGATACAGATTCTGGATCTAGATTGAATCAAACAGATACTGAACTCCTGAAATCTACAAAATAATTAAAAAAATCTCCTTCCAGCGAAGAACTTTCAAGAAACTGAGATTTGCTAAAGAAGAACGAACAGAAAAAGTGTGCCAGGTGCAAATCTAAACGCGTTTGTTAAAATTTCCCCCCGAATAATTTTTGAGTATTATTTTGTTGTTGTCTCTTTTTTTTTTTTTTCCTTTTCGTGCTTCCCTCCTCTCTTCCACCTTCTCTGGGATTTGGTCCTAATTAATTACTTAGCGAACACCTTAATACTTTTCAATTACAATAAAATCTTATTATATTATAAGTTAATTAAGACATTTATCCCCGAAATACCCCTTGATTTTGGAGAATTTCCGAAAATGTTTTTCGGACACGCAAAACCAATTTTGTCCGTTTGCAATATTTTGTCCCAGATTAATTTCTAGGATTTTTGTCAATTGTTGGTCAAGATCATTTTTGTCTCTTTAGTCCACGTTTCTTAATTCTTAATGTTGTAAATATTTAATATCTTTACATAGCTAATACACTGGATGTAACAAAAAGACATTAATCATTTAAATGCCCAACTGTTAACTAAAATGATCCACAAGTTGTTTAGTTTCGCAGAAACAAAACAATATGGTAGTTTGTTTTTCGTCTAGACAAAATAACAGTTATTTAATTTAACAACTTAATCAAATATATGTGTATATGCCTTAAGGTTTTATGAATTTTTATTTTCTATTATTTTTTTTCACATCAATTGTTCACATGATACACCGTACACGTAAAGACTATCTTACAAACGAGAATATGACTTGAAATTTCTCTGATTAATAATTCATTTTATTTATTTGTACAATTAGTTTATTTCACACTTGCAAAAGATCTTGAGAGTTGAATAGAGACGTCAAGGCAATAAAAATTACGATCATCACGAACCCAAGAAGGCTGCAAGGTTTGGATCATCACGAAATGGAAGAGTGGTTCGAGCTCCTAAACCTCTGCAGCAGCAAGCAGCCTACAAATCTCAAACGGATAATTCAGATCGCAGTGCTAGCGTTTTGAAGATCGCGTCAGGATAAAAGAAAAAAATGCAAACTTACGAGTCGAGATGCAAATGTTAACATTTCTTCTGAAGCCATGTTTTTGCACAAACCTGTGAGGTAGTTAGAAAAATGTGAAACAACGGACCAATAAGGTAAAGAAGAACAGTACTAAATATTGGTCTGGATTAGATTCGGACCATAGAGCAGAGCACCAGTAAAGGCATCTCCAGCACCGGTTGTGTCCATAAGTTCTGATGAAGGTATCTTTTCAGCTGTTACTATAACCAATCTCCCTATAACATTACCCGCCAGTCTAGTCACTGCCTGAAAACGTTATAATATAAATTAAGATACTTTCACTAAAAAGAAATTAGAAATTTTCTATCTGAAAACGTTATTTTCACCGATGAATTGCAGACAGGTAAGATACTTGTAAAGTCTGTGCTTTGTTTCAGAGAATCGTGTAATTCATCTATGTCTGTTTCTTCTTCTGATTCTGGAACTTCTATAATTAAAGAAAAGGAAAGATAATGTAAGAAGTTGTGTAATATTTACAAATAGGGAGTATCAAGAACTTACCATTAGAACATCTCTCCAGCATCATACAACCGTGTTCTCCCAAAGTCATGATCACAAGTTTCAGCTTCGGTAATCTAATGAGCATAGAGAGAAGTGCACTGGGAGATGATTGTGACTTTGTCCAATCCTGTTTTTGTTTTTCAATCAAATAAATCAACCTTTTAAGACTATATATAATTATGATGAGAGAACGTATGTACCTAATTACAAACCAACATATCTTCTGAGCTTCATCAAATATTTTTTTCAGAAGTCATATAGAGCATAAGATCGTTATAGTTAAAGCAGAGGTATTCTACACAGGTTCATTATCAGCTATCAATAAGTTATAAGATTCCATATATTCAGCTTTTCAGAAAGCTTTGTCACTCCTTATAACCACAGAACTAAATTTATGGTACCAACATTTAATCATACGAATACTTTACATCACTACCTATGAACCATTGATCAGTAGTTTACAGAAATGTTTCAGGAACACTCTTACCTGAGGGAAGTCAGTAGAGCAAACGACATAATCAGCTAAGTCAAGAAGCTCGTTGAGCCCTTCCCTTCTTTTCTCTGCATTAATCAAGATTGATATATTCTTGCTATGTGCCTGCATAAGAACAAATCTCTTACAAGTCTTCAACATACCGTGAATAAGGTAAATAAACATAGATTTCTTAACTAGCCAGTCTGACTAAAAACAATATATGAGTGAGAAAGAGTTGTAACACACATAAACAGAACTAAGTAACCATAGAAGTGGGAGAGCAAAACAGACTAAAGATAAGCATTTCTCACCTTTTGCGCAAGAAGTAATTCGGCTTCACGAGACCTTCCATTTGCATATAGAACTCTAACCCCATCAAGCACAGCTAGAAGGAGAGGTTCGGTAAGGTCATCTGGAAGCAAAGGAGGATATCCTGGAGTGAAAATACACGTACGAGTATTCCTAGAAATTCGTTATAAGAAGTAGTATCAAAATGGAAACATCAAAATCAGATCACAGAGACATAAGGTAACGAAGACCTTTTAGTTTACCCACGTTTGGTTATCTACAATGACGCAATTAAAATGTGAAGCTCCACCTTCAGCATTCTGAGACGATGGAATAAGACAGAGATTGTGTTTTATCTACATTGTATCAGAAATCTTTTGATAATGTTCTTACCACACAAAAGGAAGTATCCACGCCGCTAGATTCTAGCTCCTCTAGCATCCATCTCCCTTGAGAATCATTAGCAACCTAACACCAAATTCGAAATTTTCCTTTTCAAAAATCCAAAACCCCCCCAAAATTTGCACATCTTTTGGAACATATCCCCTAATTTTCTCCTTCCAATCCCTAAACCACAGCAACAGAGAGTAACACCAAAAAAAAGAGAGAGAAGAAATTGTATATTAACCTTAGCTAAGATCCTAGAATCCAAACCCAACCGAGCAACGCATGTTAAAGCATTCCCAGTATTTCCACCTCCTTGGACCTTAAAACAAAACGCGATCATAAAAAACGAAAAACTCTTCAGAAAATGTAACTGCAGAAATTACGAAATAAATAAAGTCAACGAAGCTTCAACAACATCCAAAATCAGCATATATACCTTGAAACTCGTGCCTCGGATCTTTTGGTCGGGAATTGGGAAAGACGGCACAGTGACTAGGTAATCGAGACAGAGTTGACCGCAACCAAGCTGCAATAGAATCGAATATAATCAGTTCCCTCAATTTAACAAACCATGTGACAAAGATACGCACGACGACCGGGTTGCCTAGAATTGCTTCGTCGGAGAAAGATGACATGGTCGGAGCTCCGGCAATGTGGTTAATTCTTTTTTTCTTAATTTTTTGTCAGTGGTTAATTCGAAGTGATAGATCACATATTTATAGAGACCCAAATTTGAAATCGAACCGGATTTAGTTTAGCTGAAATCAAACCGGGTAGTTGTTGGAACGAAATTTCCAGGAATTCTTCTTGTACATATCCTACTTAAAGCGGTTGGATTATGGAAGACTAATACACATTTTCATCGAGTAGAACCCACACAAATACCTTCTTTTGTGAGGACTTTCTCTTATCAATAGTTGAAGAAGTTATAAAACTTGATATTATATGACCAAAGAGGCAAAGACCCAAACATATCTTGAATACTTAGATGCTTTTTCGTCTTCGGTTGTTTAATGGAATTTTCATCGTCTTTCTCATGGTTTTTTATAGGCCTGGGCGAAAAACCCATACCCGATTACCAACCCGAAACTGATCCGAAAAAATCGGGTTCGGGTCCGGATTTAAAATGTTGAAAAAATCGAATGGGCCTAAATCTGTTGGTAAATGAGACTTTGGGTTGCGTCGGGTTTAGTCTGAAAACCATTTGGGTACCCAATAACCCGACTCAATAACAATACATGTGAGTTATTATCTTATGTTTGAATTTCAGTTTCTCATGTTTGGATTTCAGTTTCTAATGTTATGTTTGGATTTCAGTTTCTGATATTATTGAATACTTTTCAGTATTATAATTTGAATTGATTTTTGATACTTACTCTGTTTTCTATCTAATATTTTGGTTTTTTCAAGGTTTGGGTTCGAAAACCCGAACACTAATGGTCCCGAACAGACCCGAAAGTTATTAAAAACTCATCAGGGTGCAATATTCAAGGTAAAAACCCGTCCGAACCCGGAATAAAATATCCGACCCAAAACCGAATTTTTTTTATAACCCGATTGAGCTACATTCCCTTGGTAATTTCGACCTGAAGACCGATTGGGTTTACCCGAAACCCTAATGGGCACCCGAACGCCCAGACCTAGTTTTTATAGGCCTGCGATTTAATTCCGAACCGAACGAACTGAACCGGGTCGAACCGGAAATTTGGCAATTCGGTTCGGTTTCGGTTATTGGTCTGTTCTCAATCGGAAGCTTCTCAAAATTGATTTCGGTTTACGGTTCGGCGAATTAACCGAAATTTGATTTTTTTAATTTCGGAAATTAAACCAAAATTAAACCAAAATTTTGAAAAATGAACCAAATTCCCAAAATTAACCGAAATACCCGAACCGAATTACCCGAAATTAACCGAACTGATCCGAAATTATCCGATTTTTTCCGGTTTAACCAAAATTTCGGTTGATTTCGGTTAAATTCGGGTAATTTTCAAAATACTCGAATTAACCGATAATCGAACCGAACCACATAAATTTTCGGTTCAATTCGGAATTAAAATTCAAAAACCAAAAACCGACTCGTATTGGATCGACCCGAATGGAATCGCAGCCCTAGTTTTTTATGTCCTAGTTGAAGTTAAAGGCTTGGAACCGAACATAGGTTTCAAAAAAGTATGGTGATGCAATTTGTCAGTAAATACATAATCTAGATTGATTTACTTGGATAAGTTTAAGATTTAGGCAAAATTTAAGGATGAATATTAATATGTTTTAGAGGTGCATCTCGATACACATATGTTTGTGTGTTTTTTCAAAAAAAAAAAATGGAATCATGTTTTCTCTAAAACACAAAATTGAGATTTTTTCCAAAAGAAGAACAGAGAATAACAATTTGTCCAAAAAAATTGGAAATAACACGACATCACATTTTTTCCGGAAAAACATGTCACTACGTTTTTTCCATAAAACATATCATCACGTTTTTCCCCAAAAAACATAGAACGACTAAAAAGAAAACACGGAATCACAATTTAAGGAAAACATGGAATCACACTTTTTCGAAAAAACACATAATTATGTTTTTTTCCAGAAAACTCAGAATCAAGTTTTTTACGAAAAGAACACAAAATAACGTTCTTTCCTAGAAAAAAACGGAATCACGTAGAAAATACGAAATCACCGTTTCTAGAAAAATACAAAATCACGTTTTTCTGAAAAACATGGAATAATATTTTTCCCGGAAAAACACGAAATAATGTTTTTCTGCGAAATAGGAAATCATATTTTTCGAAAAAAACACGAAATTATGTTTTGCTGGAAAAAACAATATCACGTTTTTCGGAAAAACACGAAATAAAGATTTTCATGAAAACACGAAATCACATTATTTCGAAAAATACGAAATCTTATTTCTTTTCGAGGAAATCACATAATTATGTTTTCCGAAAATATGAAATTACATTTTTTTCCAGAAAAACAAGAAATAATAAAATTAGAAACACGAAGTAATGTGATTTCGTGTTTGATGAAAAATGAAATTTATAAATTAATATTTCGATAATTAAAAACATAATTATAAAATATAATTTATATCATAAAACTAATAAATCGTCCAAATGGATTATCAAGATACATCTTTAAAAAAGAATATTTTTGAATTATATCAGTCGGACGCTGTATTTGGATGGACCATTTAACTCCATATTTTCAATTGCTCAAACGAATATGAACGTCTTTGGTGTTGTATTTCTTTTTTGTTGTTGTCATCTTCTTTTGGTGGTGTACTTTAATCTCTGAATATCAATGTTGGTTTATATTGTTCAATAGTGTCATTAAGTTTGAGTAAGGATTCATAATTGCTATGTGTCTGCCACGGGAAAGTAGCAATGAAATTGGAATTATGATATGATTATTAAACTAACAATTTAACCATAACTCAATCAAACCAGGTGTATAATTTCAATCAAACCCACAAAGACATATATATTCATTGTTCGAAGTTTATTTGCTCAACAGTGAAAATTCAACGCATCTAGAGAATATTCTCAGCTCAATTACAAAACATCTCGAAGAAAATCATATCAAATGTAGTTCAAATGAATGAGTTATTCAATTTACAGATCAAGTGATTCTCTAATATCCAATTCAGATTAATGCACATTTATTATTGAATTATGAGCATACCAGAATGATTAAAGCTAGAAACTGACTTGTTTTACAACCATGATATATCATAGAAACCTATAAAATTTGATTTAGTTCAAAATTATCAAGTAGGATTATTTTTCGTTCATAGCCAATATTGTATATAATTATGTCTATTTATATGTCTTCCATGATGTGTTATAGCTTGAGTTTTATTTTTTTTTAGAAACTAAGAATAAAAGATAAACTTTTTATTATTAGTTTTTGAACTTTGAGAATAATTATTTTTTCTCTATCAATGGTGTGTAATATTTATTCGTGTGATCATGATGTATAATATTCATTAATTTACATGATTTTTTTTGATGTGTCACATATAAGGGATCAACCGGTATATCAAAAGCATTTCACATCTTCTATGCGACCAATTGATCTATGTCAACAATTTTTTACACCTCTTACGTAATCATTTATTCCATAGTTCTTTACGATTTCACAATTTCTTAGAAATGAAACTATACAGAAAAATCTTATTCTAGGTATAGCAAATTGGCATACTTGAAGGGAAGTGGGTCAATTGACCCAGATCAATTTCTTCTGGGAAATTATAAATTTTGCACCAAAATTTTAAAATATTTAATTTAATTAGTTGAATTTAACTATATTGACCCACATAAAATTTTAATTTTTGATTTTTGACATCCCTAAAATTATATTTTGGATCCACCACTGTTTACATCGATGATGATTTGACCAAAGTGTTGTGTACAGATGCATCAAAACTCTTGTATGTTTTGGATAGCTATTCACCTGCCAGAGAAATTAAAGAAGTGATCAAGAGATTTGGTATTTTCTACTATTTGCATTGGTGTATTTCTGACAAGCTTAATCTAAATGTCCTCAAAACCACTCCTAATCACACCATACAATATAATTCTCCTACACAACAAAAAATTCTCAATCTTTGCCAATACCTTTTACATACCTAGCTATTCAATTTATTCTCTAAGTTTAGTTTATTTAACTGATTATAACACTTTAGATATTCTTTTTTTTAAAAAAATTCTATTTTAATAATTTTAAATAGATAAACATATATCCCCTATATATTAATAGAGTTGTTTTGCTGAGGTGTCGGTTCCTGGTGCATTTGACTGACGTGTCGACTCCTGGTGCATTTGGCTGACGTGTCGCTCTCTGGTTTTTTTGGAATTTAATTAAATCGAAAATTCCTAATTAAAACATATCAATCTCGAAAATCCTAAACTAAGCCCAAAAAAATATATACATTCGTTTATTCCTCAATTTAAGCCCATAAGATACCATACTCGATTATGAGTCTTCTCGAATAAGACTCAATATTCTTTACCATACAAGAAATATCCCAACATTATATTCAAATCCCCTACATTCTTTCAAATATCTTAACTCA
>OVAU01000428.1:0-20945 GCA_900406315.1 Biscutella laevigata subsp. laevigata
CGATTGATAAAACCGTCTAAAATCACACACATCAAGTGTCAAAAGGCTTTTAAAAACATGCCAACTCTAAATACGTTCTCATACGATGTTCGATGGCTAAACTCTCTTATTCTCGAGCCCCTTATAATCCCCCTTATAATATGTGGGATGCAAAACCGTTACGCCATTTTTCCAAGCGACTTAGGAGATTTCGCAGGCCTGGAAACGTTGAAGCTTTGTACCGCACAAGACTCCAAAAGTACTTCTCCCAAAAAAGCAGTGACAAAAGAAGACAAAGAGGATTCAAACAGTTAGTAGACGCTGCAAACAAAGGAAACAGACCATCACAGTATGTTTATGGCTTGATCCTTCTGTGCAATGGTGGCGAATCGAAGCAAAAGGGTTTCGACATCTTATCTTGTTTTATAAAACCCATGATGTCACACACGATAGAGGAGACCATAAATATCAGTGAAAGTATTCAGACCATTTTACGGATGGGTAGACCGACGACGAGAGAGCTCATAACAAGCTATGTTCGTGATATGTGCAACTGTGGGCCGAACAGCTTGTTACCGCGTGGTCTTGGTTGGGAGGGTTATGGCGATATGTCCGACAAGTTTATTTCTACTTCTACCCTATGTCACATTTTTTGTGGGACCGTGAAATTACACATTGCTTGTACTTCAGTCAGTGGTAGTTTTATTTATGTTTATGCTTATGTTTCAGCGTTTATGCTTATATTTATGCTTATGTTTATAAAGTGATCAACATACATTTGCTCCTTAATTAGTAGATTGGTGTTTCTCTCCTCCTATTATAAACCTTTCTTTCTTTAATGTTGTGTTTTCTTAAGTTGGTGATGTCTCTGTGATGGAGCAAAACACAAAAAAATTATTTTATTTATTGTACAAGTTGACCAGTTGTCATTCGAATTATAATAAATACAACATCTCTAGGTTGTACCAGTTGACTAGTTGTCATTCAAATTATTATAAATACAACATCTATAAGTTGTACCAGTTGTCATTCGAATTATTGCAAATACAACATCTCTAATTTCTACCAGTTGTCATTCGAATTATTATAAACGTTTCTCAGAAATCCCGTAGTTTCCCGGCAAAATTGAGAAAATTGTGCTCATGAATGGCTACAGAAAAGTATACGCTGTGTAGGGGACGATTGAGTAGAACGTATAAGCCCGGTCGGGCTCGGGCGAGGTGCTTTTGGAACTTCGATTTTGTGTTTTTAGGTCGACGAAATTGAACAAAATTAAAGAAATTTCGGGAAAGAAAAGATTCCAGATCAGAAATAGGTCGGGTCGAAATTAAACGATCTAGCGCTAGGCGCGTTGGTGAGAGTGGGGGAGGTGATGGAAACCTTTTTTTATCTTTTATTTAATTAAGGGAAGGGGGCTCTTATTGTAATTGTACACTCATTTAAATCAGCGATGTCACTCAAACTCACACTGTAGCAACGAGACTTGTAAACGTCTTCATTGTAGCATTTCAGCAGCACACTCATTAAACAAACCATATCCTCTATATGTAGTTACCTAAAAAAGTTTCCTGATTAACATGTTCTTGTGGTTGTAAGAGAAATTTAATTATAAAAATATATGTTTTTTTTCTCAAAACGATTATAATATATAACGAGCGTTTACAAACATAGATAACGATACAAAATAGAACCAAAGACGACAGTTAAAACTATAACTCTGTGGACTAAGCCGGCGGTACACATAAATGACCTCGGAGACTAGGTCATTACTACAAATAAGACTTAAGATAAACGCCTATAGCAAAGACAGAGACGAGGATCGAAAAGTTGTAGTCAGAGGCGAAATGCAACCATACTGCTGCCAATTTATTACTGAGACTTGGACGCCTAAGGTTAGTAGATCGTCTTCGAGTGGACCCAACGAGCATCAATGGACTGAAACATGTTTCGGAAACCACAGGGAACTACGCCTTTGATGACGTGCTTTTGATATCCTATGAACCACTTCCAAGGCACGAAATAACTCTGGAAGAAGAACCGTCCTAGCCGGATCAAGGATAAAAGCTTCCTCACAACTAATACAATCCTAAAACTACCTAGAGCTAAACCCAAAGCATTCTGAATCTTACTTCGGAAACCGTCGATTAATCGATGAGAAAGCATGGTGGGTCAAAGACCAGACCTTAAACTAAACAACTACACACAAACTAAAACCGGATCTGTCCTATTCATTCCTAGCAACCGAAAAGCCACAAACCAATCTGAGCAAATGCAAACACTAAAGGAAACAAGTCACAACCGCAAGGTTATAAACCTTGATCCACAACCACCAAAGGACTTCAACATCCTCTAATTAGAAGACATCTCGCTCCCAGAAACTGAACAACGAGCAAAGGAGAGGAGGCGAAATCCGGACAATCAGAGAACACGGCAGCGGAGTGGCAAATCTGACGACAGAACAAACATACAAAGGATGTCAGAGTAAGAGAGACGAACGAAGAGCAAATCGGCGAGAAGAGATCTGGGCAAAACGGAGAGCGAAGGCAAAACAACATAACCTAAGTAAAATCAACCGGATCCGAATAGAAAAGAAGACGCTAATATAAAGGAGAGGACGACTGGCGACGACGCTGTACAAGGCCGTCGACCGTCGAACGGAAGGAAACAGATTGACGACGATGAAGGGTTTCGCGAGAGAGAAAAGCTTTTTTTTAATGGGAAAAACTAAGCATGCATATATATAACGATAAGTACTCTATTAAACAAAGAAAGAAGTTTCTTTCATATCAACTCAATAACCAACAATGTATTTGGACCTGTTCCTTATATAGTATTCACTCATACTCACATATCTAAAAATACATTATGAAAATACATATTAAGCTATCTAATACACTCCATTCAAGCTTGTGAAGCCAAATGATTCGAAGTTGGTTAAAAGAAGCTTGAGATAGAAATACAGTGGAAAAGACCTGGTTGTAATGCCTTCGTCAACATATCAACATGCTGATTCGAGGAAGAACTTTGATAAACCCACGCTTGACCTAATCTCTTGTTGTATGGCAGTCGATCTCGATATGCAAGGCTGATTTGTTATCGCAAAACAGCTTATGAGTTGTCTTGACTTTGACGTGAAGAGCAGAACGAAGTTGCCGAATCCAAAGCAATTCACAAGTTAACAATGCCACATCCCTATATTCAGACTCTGTACTGCTCCGGCTAATGGTGTCTTGTTTCTTCGGTTTGCACGAGATCAGAGATTTCCCCAAGTAGATACACATCCCACTGATCAATCTTCTTGAGTCTGGGCAAGATGCCCAGTCCGCATTGGAGAAAGCATTCAAACATAGCTCATAGCCAACTGCAGAGAAGAGAACTTGGCCAGGATTGTTCTTCAAGTATCGCAAGACTCTATGTGCTGCCTGAAGATGAGCATCTGTTGTAGTAGACAAGAACTGACTTATAAGTCAAGTGATAGTCAAGTAGAGAAGACGTCCAATAAGCTCTCTAATTGGAGTTGGATTCTTTAGAATTGTTCCAGAGTCTTTGCGAAGATGAACACTAGGATCCATTGGAACAGAACATGGATGACATGCCAATAATCCAGAATCTACTAATATGTCAAGGCATACTTCCGCTGACATATTGATATCCCTTAAGCATTGTGAGCGATTTCAAGTCCTAAGAAGAACTTTGGGACACCGATATCCTTAACCTTGAAAGCACTATGAAGGATATTCTTCAGGTCTTGTATAGCAGTCTCACTACTCCCTGCTATAAGAATGTTATCCACATAGACCAATAAAGCCACAAATGTACTACACGTCGCCTAACGAAGAGAGCCGCATCTGCATATGTTTGAGTAAAGCCATTCTTTAGCAATACATTCAAGAACCATTGATTCCATTGGCATGAAGCTTGCTTCAGCCCGTAGATAGACTTATGCAGACGACACATTGTGTTTTCAGGTAAAGGAGCATTGTTCCCTGCAGTGTATCCCAATGGCAGGCTCATATATATTTCTTCATCTAGCTTGTTGTGCAAAAAAGCATTGGAGACATCCATCTGTGTCAAGATCCAACCATAGATCGAAGCTAAGGCCAACAGAAGTATCACACTTGTTAGTTTTGCAACTGGGGAAAAAGTATCAGAAAAATCGACACCTTCCCTTTGAGTATAACCCTGAGCCACGAGTCTGGCTTTTTGTCTGTCAATCAAACCTTTAATATTGAACTTCAGAGTATATACCCATTGACAACCTACAACGTTTTTACCTGGAGGTAGAGATACAACGCTCCAAGATTCGTTTTCTTCCATTGCAAGCCGCTCGTCATTCATAGCATCTTTCCAAACATCAATTTGTATAGCTTTTTTAAAGTTTTTAGGTTCTTTTTCACTAGAGATAGCTATTGAAAAGCATAGTAAGAAGGGGAAATATTGGCATAAGAAAGGACAAAAGAGATGGGATATTGAGGAGAAGTGGTTGAAGTTAGTAAAGGAAAAGAAGAAACCTGGGCAAGAGAGCAATGATAATCCAATAGATTCCAAGGAGCTCGAGCATTTTGTCTCGACCTAGACTCGGGAAGTGTCACCTCCTCAGATCTTGTAGCAACAGTCTCACTCGGACCCAGAAGAGCACTAGGCATAGATGGTAATGATGATGCAACTAACAGAGGAACATGATGCAGACAAGATGGCATTGAACCAGGTAAATTCAGCATAAAATCAAAAGCATCAAAAGTGGACAAAGGTAATATGGAACATGTAAACACCACACTGGGTTTCTCATGGGATTCTTTGAATGGAAATATGTTTTCCTGAAATATCACATTTCGAGATATAGTAATTTCATTAGTCTCAAGATTCATGATTCTGTATCCTTTATATCCCATTGGATATCCTAAGAACACACATGAATTCGACGAGGAGTGAATTTTGTTTCTGTCTTTAAAAGGAGTTGAAACATAACAGAGACAACCAAATGTTCGCAAGAAAGAATAATATGTTTTTAGGGCCTAAGTTTCTTTTTTAAGTTACTAACTTTCTGGTTGTCTTTGCTCTTTGTGTTTCAAGTGTATTAGCTTGCGTTCAAGAGGATCAGCAAATCTCATTCCAATTCAGGCATATATCAGGGCTTTTGAGCGTCAGAACACTAGAGCAAGAAGAGAGGTAGAGAGGTTAATGCATATCCAACATCTCAACTTAGAGATGGAGGGTGCTCAGGAACACCAAGCGGATGATCACATTCTGCCACAACCCGCACAAGCTAATGTTCAGGTCCACACGCTGCAACAATCGGTGCTATGATACACCCAATACTCGGGGCCATAGGACAGGCATCCACCCACCAACAATCAACAACAACAATTTTGAGATTAGAACCAGTCTTATCTCAATGATTCAGGGGAGCCAGTTCCATGGACTACCGGGGAATGACCCATTATATCACCTGAACACCTTTGATAGGTTGTGCAGCACGGTTCAAATTAATGGGGTGTCCGAGGATGCTCTGAAGTTGCGCCTATTCCCCTTCTCTTTGGGTGGTATTGCTCACCAATGAGAAGTGAGGTTACCTTGGGACTTAATCACTACTTGGGCTCATTGCAAGAAGGAATTTGTTACCAAGTTCTTCTCCCCAGCTAGGACCGCAAAGATCAGGAGTGAAATTTCAGGGTTCACTGAAAAAGCTATGGAAAGCTTTGATGAAGCTTGGGATCGCTTCACCTCCTATACCATTAAATGCTATCACCACGGGTTCAACAAAATCTGTTTGCTTAACACATTCTTCAGGGGCTTGATAGAGAAGTATCAGTTGGTTCTTACTATTGAAAGTGGAGGACACTTCCACAACCTTACATCTGAACAGAGGATGCAACTCATTGAGAACTTTGCTCAAAGCAGCAACATTAATGGTGAGGACTATGATCGATCTAAAAGGGGGCGTGTGGAAGCTAAGGATGATAGTTACAAGAGAGAAATCAAGTCCCTAAGTGACAAGATAGATCGTTTGATCAGTGTTCAACGAGCTATTGTGCACTTTGTTGGAAATGCAGATGAAGGTGTCGAAGAGGATTACCAAGTTGAGGAGGTGAGTTGCATGGGTAAGCATGGCTTTAGACCAGCTTACAACAATTACAGACCAACCCAAACCTCTCTTATCGCAGCACCAACGTAGCTACCCGCATGATCAAGTGTATCCGGCTCAGAGACCTGTTCAGAACCACGGTTATCAACACCAAGGTCACAAGAACCGTCCTTAGTATCAATCCCAAAGCTACCAGAACAGACCTCCAAGCTTTTAGTCTACCCAACACCAGAACTCAGGATTTGCTGCACCAGTTTTCTCTAAGGACGATCAGACAAATGCCATGCTCAGGCAGCTTATTGATGGCCAAACCAAGAACAACATACATTTTGCCACCTTCAAGAAGGAGATTCATGCTAAGGTGGATCACTTTTACACAGATCTCAATGGCAAGAAGGAGGTTCCGCTCGGTACTTCTTCTTGGGTGGTCCATCGCCGCTGATAAGAGAATCTTTACCCCGACTACCCCTATGCACTAGAAGAGCAGAGTAAAGATAACTCAAGGTGATGCTAAGGATTTCGGGTTTGAATGTCGAACCAACCCTGGGATTATACCAGAACAACAAATCTTCTAGAGTATCTAATAAGTCTAAGCGATGAAGGCTTCACTGTCACTAAAGCTTTCTTAAGCGAAAAAAGTAAATTCAGAATGATAATTCGAAGCAGTAAAAACAAGCAAATAACGATGAACGATTCAGATAAGAAAGAACTAAGCAGGCAACCAAGCAGTTGATTTCAGGATATTTGACTTAGGTCTAGGTGCTTTAAATTCAGTCAATTGAGTGATCTCAGGTCTAGGGTATTCTTTTCTGGATCAACACACTCTCGTGGCGAATACCCCTATCCTAAGCATGCAACAATCACAATCTCTTGTCAATTGCAAACATGTGAAGAAGCATTAATATTTCCCATACTTAAGAAATTCCTACTCTAACATGCATCAATTACAAAGATTGCCAAATCAATAACATATCAAATAGTTTTTATGAATTTCTTAAACAACCACTCAAGAACAACAACTCATTCTCTTGACGTTGAAATTCCAAGCATCAATAAAACATGAACCAAAAACTAATAACACCTCTCAAACTTAGAAGTCTTCTTAGATCTAAGTTAATTTGGCCAAAATCAACCTAGCATTAAGAGCATCTTATGGGGTTAAGATACTTGTGATTCTAAGCCATAAACACCTAAAACCATTGTCAAATCTCCATAATCTAACCTAATCACCTACTTAGGAGATGACTACTCACAATCCATGAAGAAATCCCTAATTCTCATAAGGAAAAAGGATTTCATCACAAATCTAAGTGGTAAATTAAGAAATCCCTAATTCTCAAAAGGAAAATGAATTTCATCACAAATCTAAGTGGTAAATTAAGAAAGAAAGAGAGAAGGATGATGAGATTAGTAAAAGAAACAAGATTGAGCAAAATAACTTCAATAAAACTTAAGTGAAAGATAGATCCGTACAATATCAAGTCAAGAACAAGATAGAAATGAAAATAGTGGCTCTCTCTAGGGTTTTACAACTAAGAGATGTTGGATCTTTGGCTTCTGGTTCGGCCGATCCTTGTACCGATCCAACAAGTTGAGATCTTTGGCGATCTGGATCGGTCAAGGCAGACGATTGCTCTGTCTGGATCAGACAACCTTGGTCAATCCATCTGCTTGATCCAGATACTTCTTGATCCAATCTTCATGTCTTGAAATTCCTTGATTGATCCTTGATGCTAACATGGTTGATCCTTGATCCTTATTGTTCCCCTTCTTTGCATAGATCCACTCCAATCACCTGAAATGCAAAATATGCAAAATGCAATCCCAAAATACTCTAAATGCAACCTAACTATACAAAAATGATCAATAAAGATGATAAAAAACCTATAAAAATCATGTCTATCAACTCCCCCAAACTGAACCCTTGCTTGTCCTTAAGCTAGGCAAAAGATAAGTAGAGGGACGAGGTTTGAAAACAAAGCAGGAATCAGATCAGAGGGTTAAAGTAAGGTAGACCAAGCAAGCTAACTCAGCAAAACATGAAAGAGTAACCCACATCTAGAAGTGTAAACCATCCAAGCATTTAACTTCATTGAAAACCAGATACCTTCACAAAGCTCTATAATAACAATTGAAGAAGGAACTAATCTCAGACTATAACAAGTCAACCAAAACCATACTTCTCAACCCGTGCAGAGCCTTCAGGGTTCAAATGGGTTCCAGTTCCTTTCCCTTCTCATTTCCTTAGGCTTAAACTAGGTTTGGTGCTGCATGTTAAGTGAGAGACTAAGTGGTTATGCACTCAGACCGTCCATCCCCTTACAACGATCTTGTGTGGCAGGTTGAGTGAATGTCAAAATGGTTATACATCCAGACACTCATCCCCTTACCACGATTCCACAACAGGTGAGCAAGTGTAAAAAATGGTTATGCATCCAAACACCTGTCCCATACTGCAGACTTCGTAGCAGGTTGAGCAAACACCTGAATGGTTAAGAACTCAGATGCATGTCCCCTTATCACGGTGAATTAGTAGCGGTTAATCAAGAGCTCAGGGGAAATCTTATCACCAACAATAAACACATTAAGAAACTTAAATAAGGATTTTCAGGTTTGGTTTAATGCTATAGACAAGGTCCTTATGGAAAGAGTTAATTCAAGCGTCCAGGTAGACAATTCAGAAAGACAACCTAACATGATTCAACTTAAAGAGTGTTTCCCACTAAACATGCATGCTAAGATCACCAACAAGCCTACAAAAATGCTGAGGAAAACCCATAATCCTTACTGATTCCCTATGCAAATGATCTAGACTCAATCTTAAAAGAATGCAAAATCTTTTTGGATTTTTGAAAAGTTTCGATTTTTTTTTTCTGAAAAATCATAAGTATTTTCAGTGCAAAATATGAAACTCAATAAAGGAAAACAAAATATAGTATCCTGCCAATTGACCTGCGTGGTCCTGCGTCTGAGTTTCTCCCTCTCCTCTTGGAGCGTCTGTGTGCCAACATCTCCTCCTCGGAGTCAACCAAGTCATCACCCTCAAGATCAAGAAATCATGTATCAGTAGCATCTGAACGGGTCCCATAACAACTGGCTTGTCTCTTGAACGCCTCAGTAAGCTTCTCCATGTTGTGAGCCATCCTATCCATTGCTCTAGTCAATTCCTTCAGCTTTTTCTTCCCTTTCTGCACCTCTGCCACTAACTTCCTGATAACTCGGTCCTGGAAGAGATTCCACCGAGTAAGTCTGTGATTATCTAGATGGAGGTCCTAGAGAGGTCCCGATTTGATCGGGATCGGTGCTGGTGAAGCTAAATAGCGTCCGCTTCCATAGACTGTAGAAGGATGCCCACTGTAATAAGCTGAGGTAAGAGATAGATCAGCTGGATGCTCTTCTCGATCAGCACCTGAACATAAACCTCAGAATTTTGACAAAGGGGAGAATGTACTGTTGTCCGGGGTTGAAGACAATGTTCTCCGGGGTATCAAATGTGGTGATCGTTGTGTTGAGAAGCAGAGTGTGGCGATCATGCCCATTGGCTGAAAACCTGTAGATGAACTTCTCCCTGATCGTGCCACCCAAAAATTGTATCTTCGTAAGATACTTGGCATCCATCCTCCTTGGTTGGACACCCTCATCATCATGTGGCAAAGGAACTCCAACAAGTTCCAATATAGGAGTCACAAAACTCCCAATACTAAGCTTAGGCTTGTGATCTGTCCTTGTCCATCCCCATCTCTGCAAATCAACAAACCGTGCACAAAGCAGCTTCACCGGACTGATCTTCATGTCTTCCAATCCTGGGAACAACCCATCGTTGGCGAGGAGTCCACAGAGCACAGGGCAGAGTCCATGACTCAGGTAAGTAATCTCGTCCTCGCTGATTGCCCCTGCTTCACGCCTCGCATTAAATGAATGTGTGAGAATCTTGTGCACATACCGTGGTGGGGGATTTCGGATAAGTGAACCTTTGACCTTCTCTGCAGCAAACCTCTTAGACCCAATGGTCTTCCAAACGATGTCGTATTCCTCAGGTTGAATCGGCCCATACAGAACTCCTTCATTAGCAAATCCGAACACCTCTGCAATCTGAGTGAATGTAACCTAGCGGGTAACATCATCCCAACTTGTAAACTCTATAAACCCATCAGCTGAATCATCCATCACGTCCCTTGCTGGGAATGGAACCTCCAGCGAGGCAATAAACACACATGTTGGTTTCCAGAACCCAGGACGGTGCAAATCCAAGATCGACTTTATGCCCATTCCCAACACAATCTGTCTAACATCGCTCTCTATACCCAGAGCATCCAATGTAGCAACATCCGGTAAGACAGTCAGGACGAACTTGCATTCCAGAAGAGCATGAAAAAGACTTGTCTTTGTCGCCTTTTTCGTCCGGTTGACAAGATTCAAGCTTTGGCGCGGAGGTAGGAAGAAACAAGAGGGTTCAGGAGGTAGCGGTTCTGCTCGGTTCCTCTTCTTCTTAGGAGGTTCGGTAGCAATCCTCTTTCCCTTGTCCTTGGCATGTATTCTTGAGCTTGACATAATTGTACCTATAAAAAGATAGCCAAGACACAAGAATTCATTAAGTTTAAATAGCAAATGCTAATGCCAAAATTTGATTCAAGAGATTCATGATCAATTAAGAACACATCATTCAAGAACAAGTCAAACCAATTCCAAAAAATCAACAAGAATGGTTCAATTCTCTTTCTCATTCACCAATCTCAACAGTTTTCACTTAGGCAAGATTCTAAAAAATCATCAAGACATGATGTTCCAAGTTCAAAGCAAGTAGAATCAAGCCAATCAAGCTCCAATTAAGCACAACAAGACAAGCAAAACCAAACAAATTCTCTTCTTAAATTTCTCAAGAAATCAAGAACCCTAAAATTTTGAAATCTCAAATTCCATGGCATTTGGTTCCTTCAAGCATGATAATCATCAACCATTACCATAACAAAGGTTCATTAAGCATTAGGTAAACTAATCACAACCTAAAATGCTCAGAAATTTCAATTTCTTCCTTAGGTGAATAGTACCCACGAAAATGGAGTTTAAGAACTCATACATTTGGTGTTCGAAGAGACAAATGGAAATGCAAGCTTGTAAATGATTGAAAATCTAAGGTTTAGCAACAATAATCAAGAAAAACGATCAAGATTTGAAGCTAGAATCAAGAATTGAAAATTTGAGTGAAATAGGGTGAAAATCCGACAAAAAGGAAGGAGAAAGAAAGGAGAAAGCCAAAAAATCAGATTTAGCAACTTAAAACCCGAGCCAAACTTAAAACCCTAAAAATTGCACTTGAATCGGCCAGGACTGGTCGATCCTCTCACTCTGTTTGGCTGGATCGGCCAGATCACGTCGATCCAGCTGGCCGATCCAGCTGCACTGCTGCAGCTCGTTCTCACAACGGCTAGATCTGGTCGATCCATCTGGCCGATCCTGACTCCTTGGCCGAGAAATTCTCCTTTTCTTGATCGTTTCTCCCATCCTTGACGTTAGGTACCTGAAAGTTGAACATTTTGACCAACACTAAGTTCACACTTCATTCAAACATAAGCTAAGAAATTGAAATTGCATATATACAAAGGGATAGACATGAGACTTCCTCCCAAGTGAGCTTGTTTATCGTCATTAAGTTTGACGTTGTAACGGTGGGATCAGTGGTGGTGGAAGTCAGACTCGAGCCTCTCTACTCGATCCATGAGCCCGGCAATAGTAGCCTGATTATAGAAAGTCTGACCCTCCATGGTCCAGATTCTTGCAGCTAAATCCTCTTACAACATGGCATCGGGAGCATACACGTTTGATGCGTTCGGTGCAGCCACATCGTTGCTTTCCACAACGCTCCTCACTTGCCAAGCTGTACCATTCTTGAGTTGCAGTCTCTCAAATAGCGTTGTCAGTCTGTTCTGCGCCTCGTTCGTTGGCGGGACCTGTTCGTCACGTCGCCCATCCTCTACTCTGCTCTCAGCATCTTCCACAATATCATCGTCTTCTTCGTTCTGACCCACTGGTTGTTTAACACCGACACCCCTCTCCTCTTGGAGTCTATGACCTCTGAAATCAGCTCCCACGGGGTGATAATTCGTCTCCTCATCCTCATACCTCACGTTCCTCAGGGTCAGACCATTGTTACGAAAATCAAGCGCTCCTCCTGCATCTCTAAGAAATTGTCTCTCAAGTACTATTTCTCCGTACTTCATCATAGATGGATCAAGCACATAAAAATCAGTGTTGATCCATGATCGCTGCACTTGGATCCCAACGCAAGAGATCATCCTTGTTGGAGAAGTGTAGGAATTTGTGTAGCTCTCCAAATACATATCAGGGCAAGGGGATTGAACAAGATCCAGGTGTTCACATAAGTGCCTGCCCATAACGTTCACTGATGAACTCATGTCACATAGAGCGCGCTCCAAACGAAACCCAAATATGCTAATTGAAATGTAGTAGCATCCTGGGTGCACCCAATCAGTAGCACCTCTGAATCCACCTGGCCTCAAAGTACGTTCCCACTAAGGGGTATCGTCTTAAACAACATCTGAGCTAGACTAACTGTTGCTAGCTGATGATTCCTCCATATCTACTTCCTCCTGAAATCCAAGCACATATGCATGTTGTTCATCCTGATCGCCCTCTTATGGACTTATAGACTTGTAGACTTGTGTCCCTTGGCTCCCCATATCAAGCTTCACGACCCCGTTCTTCACATATATGGTTACTCCTATTGAGGCTAACAAAGGGCGCCCAAAGATAAGTGGGTTCTTAGGCTCCTTGTCCATTCGCAGTGCAACGAAGTCTGTGGGAATCTCGACGCCCTTCAGCATAATAGGGAGGTTGGTGAGCATTCCGACTGGTTTCTTCAATGAAGTGTCTGCTAGAACCAATGTAAACCTGCAAGGATCAAAAGAAGAGAAGCCAAGTTCTTTAGCCACAGAGAAAGCCATAATGTTCACGCTAGCACCTAGATCACGTAAATAGTCATCAAACTGAGTAGAAAGTTATAAGGTGCAAGGAAGAGTAAAACTCTTTGGATCTGCTAGCTTAGCTGGATCAGTCTCATGAGATGGTGATAGGACGACGGGATCGGTGGTGGTTGGAAGATCATTGATGCCCTTAATGGCTTGTCCAAATTTGTTGATATGAACCCCAAGTTTTGCATTTAATTCCTCAGTACAGTTGGGGTTGGTCAATAATGCCTTCATCTCTGTAGCCCGGATATCATCAATAATCTCAGCTTGTATCTTGGCAAATAGACGACCTGGGAAAGGGATCTTGGGTGTGTATGCATCAGGTTGTCTCTCTAAGACCTTAGCCTTTCCCTGGCTATCATCTTCCCTGGCTCTAGAGGACCCCCCAACTTGAACATTATCTTCCTCGATAAGTGTAAGGGTAGAGATCATATTAGCATACTCCTCCTTAGGAGATTCTGTCTTTCCAGGAAGCAAGCCCATAGGGCGCTTGGAAGATGAAGCAACCTGAGCAACTTGGTTGTCTAATGCCTTCAAGTGAGAAAACATGGATTCCACTTTCCCATTCAGATCACTGTAGATGTGATCCACCTTGGCATTGATTTCCTTCTTGAACGAGGCAAAATCAATGTTGTCCTTTGTCTGACCATCAATGAGTTGGCGAAGCATGGCGTTGGCTTGATCCTCCTTAGAGATCACTGGTGCAGCATTCCCTGAGTTTCGTTGCTGCATAAGCTGAGAAGTCTGAAACCCTGGTGGTCTTGTCTGATAGTTCTGATATTGGGGGCAGTTATGGTAACCCTATTGTTGGTAGCCCTGGTTCTGAACCGGTCGCTGAACTAGATAAACTTGATCATGAGGGTTCGCGAAGTTATTGTTGCAGTATGAGAGGTTTGGGTTGGCTTGGTAGTAGTTGTAAGCTGGTCTGTAGCCCTGGTGTCCCATGTAGTTGACCTCTTCAATCTGATAATCCTCTTAGATACCCTCATCAGCATTGCCCACAAAGTTCACTGTAGCCTGTTGGGCACTGATCAAACGGTCAATCTTGTCACTTAGAGACTGTATCTCCTTCTTGTATCCATCATCCTTAGGTTCCACATGCCCCCTGTTGGAGTGATCATAGTCTTCACCATGGGTGTTGCTACTCTGAGCCAAGTTCTCTATCAGCCGCATTCCCTGTTATGCGGTCAAGTTGTGGAAGTTTCCTCCACTTGTTGTAGTAAGCACTAGCTGGAACTTCTCCATCAAGCCCCTGAAGAACGTGTTCAACAAGCATATCTTGTTGAACCCATGATGGGGACACTTGATAGTGTAGGATGTGAAAATGTCCTAGGCTTCATCAAAGGCTTTCTGAGTGAAACCTGGAATTTCACTTTTGAGATTTGCTGTCCGGGTTGGGGAGAAGAACTTTGTGACAAACTCCTTCTTGCAATCAGCCTAGGTGGTGATTGAATCTCTTGGGAGCCTGACTTCCCATTGGTGAGCAGCACCACCAAGAGAGAATGGAAACAAACGTAGCTTCAAAGCATCCTCTGAAACCTCGTTGATCTGAATGTGCTGCACAATCTGTCAAATGTGTTGAGGTGGTCCAAATGGTCGTTCCCTGGTAGACCATGAAACTGACTGCCCTGAATCATCGAGATGAGGTTCGTCCTGATCTCGAAGTTGTTGTTGTTGATTGTTAGTGGGCGGATGCCAGTCCTGTGGCCCCGAGTGTTAGGTGCATCGTGAGCACCAATAGTAGCAGCTGGGTAAACCTGAACATTAGCTTGGGCGGGTTGTGGTAGGATCTGAGCTTCTGCTGGTGGATCATGAGCACCTTCCATCTCCATATTGAGACGTTGGAGATGTAATAGACACTCTGCCTCTCTTCTTGCTCGAGTGTTCTGTCATTCAAACGTTCTAACGTCTGCCTGAATCAGAATAAGGTTGGATGGACCTCGAGAACGCAAGTTCATACACCTGAAACACAAGAAACAAGGACAAGAAGAAAATTACTAACCTAAAAAGTAAAACTTAGTCCCTAAAAGACACAAAAGATCTATTGCTAGTAAAAATCCCAGTTTGGCAATGACGCCAATTTGATAAGAGAATATTTACCCTAACTACTCCTAAGGATTTCGTGAGTAGTTGGGGTAAAGATGACACAAGGTGATGCTAAGGATTTCGGGTTTGAATGTCGAATCAACCCTGGGATTATACCAGAACAACAAATCTTCTAGATTATCTAATAAGTCTAAGCGATGAAGGCTTCACTGTCACTAAAGCTTTTTTAAGCGAAAAAGTAAATTCAGAAGGATAAATCGAAGCAGTAAAAGCAAGCAAATAACGATGAACGATTCAGATAAAAAAGAGCTAAGCAATCAACCAGGCAGTTGATTTCAGGAGATTTGACTTAGGTCTAGGTGCTTTAAATTCAGCCAATTGGGTGATCTCAGGTCTAGGGTATTCTTTTCTGGATCAACACACTCTCGTGGCGAAGACCCCTATCCTAAGCATGCAACAATCACAATCTCTTGTCAATTGCAAACATGTCAAGAAGCATTAATATTCCCCATACATAAGAGATTTCTGCTCTAACATGCATCAATTACAAAGATTGCCAAATCAATAACATGTCAAATAGTTTTTATGAATTTCTTAAACGACCACTCAAGAACAACAACTCAATCCCTTAACATTGAAATTTCTAGCATCCATAAAACATGAACCAAAAACTAATAGCACCTCTCGGGCTTAGAAGTCTTCTTAGATCTAGGTTAATTTGGCCACAACCAACCTAGCATTAAGAACATCTTATGGGGTTAAAAGACTTGTGATTTTAAGCCCTAAGCACCTAAAACCATTGTCAAATCTTCATAATCTAACATAATCGCACACTTAGGAGATGACTACTCACAATCCATGAAGAAATCCCTAATTCTCATAAGGATAAGGAAAATGGATTTCATCACAAATCTAAGTGGTAAATTAAGAGAGAAAGAGAGAAGGATGATTAGATTAGTAAAAGAAACAAGATTGGGCAAAATTAAAGATAGATCCACACAATACCAAGTCAAGAACAAGATAAAAATGAAAAGAGTGGCTCTCTCTAGGGTTTTACAACTAAGAGAGTATTTTTTTAACTCATTAAAACAAAAAAATTAATACAAATCGTTTTGGACATTTTGTAAAAGGAAATAAGGACAGAAATCAAAAAGACCGAGATCCTCATTTGTTGGGAGAGAGCTTTTGGCGAGACAATCTGCGACTTGATTTCCTGATCCTTCTTGAAGATAGCAAAATCAATGTTGTTCTTTGTTTGGAAATCAATAAGCATTGGATTAGCCTGATCTTTCTTAGAAATAGCTGGTGCAACACTTCCTGAGTGTTGTTGTTGCATAGGCTGAGTACTCTGAAAACTCGAAGGTCTGGTCTGGCCAGTTCTGAGTCTGATATTGAGGACGGTTTTTATAACCTTATTGATGATATCCCTGGTTCTAAACAATTCGCTGAACTGGATACACTTGATCCTGAGGGTTTCCGACATTTGTGCTGCGGTATGAGAGGTTCGGGTTGGCTTGGTAGTTATTGTAAGGAGGTTTGTAGCCCTGGTTTCCCATGTAGTTCACTTCTTCAATCTGGTAGTTCTCTGGGATACCTTCATCTGCATTACCCACAAAGTTCATAGTAGCTTGCTGAGCGTTGATCAAGCGATCTATCTTATCACTGAGCGACTGTATCGCCTTCTTGTACCCATCATCCTTAGTATCCACACACCCCATGTTGGAGCGGTCATAGTCTTCACCATGGGTGTTACTACTTTGTACCAAGTTCTTTATGAGTTGCATGCCCTGCTCTATTGTAAGATTGTGGAACCTCCACTTGCAGTAGTGAGAACCAGCTGAATCTTTTCTGTCAAACCCCTGAAGAATGTGTTAAGGAAGCAGATCTTGTTGAACTCATGATGTGGACACTTAATGGTGTAAGATATGAAATGGTCTCAAGCTTCATCAAAGCTCTCCATGGTTCTCTGAGTGAATCATGAGATTTCACTCCTGATGTTAGCTGTCCGAGTAGGAGAGAAGAACTTAGTAACAAATTCTTTCTTACAATCAGCCCAGGTGGTGATTGAGTCCTTTGGTAGCCTGACTTCCCATTGGTGAGCAACACTACCCAGAGAGAAAGGAAATAAACGCAGGTTCAAAGCATCTTCTGACACTCCATTGATCTGAACCGTGTTGCATATTCTGTCAAAAGTGTTGAGGTGGTCCAATGTATCATTCCCAGACCATGAAACTGACTGTCTTGAATCATTGAGATGAGGCTGGTCCTGATCTTAAAGTTGTTATTGTTAATGGCTGGTGGGCGGAGGCCAGTCCTATGGCCCCGAGTATTGGAGGGATCATGAGCACCTATTGTGGCAGCCTGAGAAACCTGAGCGTTTGCTGGAGCGGGTTGTGGTGGGATTGGAGCATCAACGTGTTGATCATGAGCACCCTCCATCTCTAGGTCGAGACGATGGATGTAGTAATCTCTCTGTCTCTCTTCTTGCTCTTGTGTTATGGCATTCAAGGGCCATGATATCTGCCTGAATAAGAATAAGGTTTGATGATCCTCTTGAACGCAAGTTCATACACCTGAAACACAAGAAACAAAGACAAGCAGAAAATTAGTAACCTGAAAGGTAAAACTTAGGCCCTAAAAGACACAAAAGATCTACTGCTAGTATAAAATCCCAGTTTGGCAACGGCTCCAATTTGATAAGAAGGTTTTACCTCGGGAACTCCTATTGAATAGAAGATCGGGATAAAAAACCGTTCAGGAGTGAGTGATAATGGGCATAAATGTCGAACCAATCTGGGAGTACACTAGATCAGTAAATCTCATAGAGCATCTAATAAGTCTAAGCAATAAGGAGCTTTCCTGTCACTAAAGCAATCCTAATGAAAATTGTAAATTGCAATAATAAGTCGAAGCGGTAAAGGCAAGTAAAAATAAGCAAACAAGGCAATTCAGATTAAGAAACTAAGCAAGTGACCAAGCAGTTGATTTCAAGAAATGAGGCTTAAGTCTAGGTGTTAATTTCACACAATTAACAAGTGTTAGGTCTAGGGTGTCCTAATTTAGACAAGTCCACGCTCATTGTAAGAACCCATATCCTAACATACCACAAAAACTTAATCTCTTAGAATTGCAAGCATGAAATGAAGCATTAAGTTATATCCCATACAACCATTCTAAAACCCTAAAACAATCTCTTGAATAACATTTTAGAACAACAATAAAACTTAATCCAGAAATTAACTAGCACCTCTCGGGCTTAGTAACTTCTTAAGATCTAGAACAAGATGGTCAAACTCATTCTAGCATTAAGATCATCTTATTAAAGAAGACAATGTTACCATTAAACCTTATATACCCAAATCATAAGTCAAATCTCCCTAATCTTGCATAATCACTCACTTAGCAGATGGCTACTCACAATCCGTGGAGAAATCACAAAATCTCATGAAGAAATTGGATTTCATCTTGAATCAAAGTGAGAGATTAAGAGAAAAGAGAGATAGAAGATGAGATTACTAAAAGAAACTAGATTAAGCAATAAAAATTCAAATAAAGTTCAAATTAAACGTGATAAATTCGTACAATACCAAGTCAATAACAACTAGAATGAAAAAAGTGGCTCTCCTTTAGGGGTTTTTTGATAAGAGAGTATTTATGTGAAGGAGAAATGAAGTAAAAAAACGAGTTGGTCAACCCTAAAATCGCAGGTTTGACTTTCTGGTTTGGTTGGATCGGCCAGGCTTGGTCGATCCTTGTGGTCGATCTTGCCAAGCTGAGATCTTTGGTCTTTTGGATCGGCCAGTCTTGGCCGATCCTTTTGGTCGATCCAAGATTGCTCATATATGTTATGGTTGGATCGAGCAGCACTGATTGATCCTTGTGGCCGATCCAGATGCTTCTTGATCATTTCTTCATGTGTTGATCTCCCTTGATTGATCCTTGATGCTAATGTGGTTGATTTTTTATCTTCTTGGTCTTAAATGTCCCTCTTTCTTGGCTAAGTCCTCTCCAATCACCTGAAATGCAAAAATGCACACAATGCAATCCCAAAAGACTCTAAATGCAACCTAAATTATACAAAAAAATGAGCATAAAAGATGATCAAATTTCAGCAACAAAGGCATCAAGGATCGACCAAGGGAGATCAATTCATGAATAAACGATCAAGAAGCAGCTGAATCGGCCACAAGGATCAGCCACAAGGATTGACCAAAGCTGCTCGATCCAGACAAGGATAAAGATGTAGTCTTGGATCGGCCACAAAGATCGACCAAGCTTGACCGATCCGGAAGGCCAAAGATCCAAGCTTTCCAAGATCGACGAGAAGGATCGGCCAAGAAGACAAGGATCGACCAGTCTTGGCCAATCTTGTCCAAACCAGAAGTCAAACCTGCGATTTTAGAGTTGACCAACTCGTTTTCACTCTCATTTGCTCCTTCATATAAATAGTTTTTGAGAGAAAACCCCAAGGGGGAAGCACATTTTCCATTCTAGTTTGTTCTTGACTTGGTATTTTGTAAAAAAACTACTTGTTTTCTTTGAAGTTTATTGTTTAATCAAGTTTCTTTTTAGTAATCTCTTCTTCTACCTCTCTTATCTTTTAATCTCTAGCTTGGATTCAAGATCAAACCCACTTTCTTCATGGAATTTTGTGGTTTCATCATGGATTGTGAGTAGTCATCTCTTAAGTGGGTGATTAGGCTAGATTAGAGAGATTTGACAAAGGTTTTAGGTGTTTAAGGTTTAATGGTAACATTGTCCTCTTCAATAAGATGATTGGAATGCTAGATTGAGTTTGGCTATCTTAATCTAGTTCTAAGGAAGTTCCTAAGCCCGAGAAGTGTTAGTTAATTTCTAGTTTGAATCTTATTGTTGCTTAAAAATGCTATCCAAGAGATTGTTTTAGGGTTTTAGAGTGGTTGTATGAGATAGAATTTAATGCTTCCTTTCATGCTTCATTTCCAAGAGATTGTGTTTTGTTGTATGTTAGGATAGAGATTCATATCACGAGAGTGGATTTGTCTAATTTCAGAATTCCTAGACCTAAGACTTGCTGATTGTGTGAAACTGAACACCTTGACCTAAGTCTTATTTTATGAAATCAACTGTATGGTCATTCGCTTAGTTCTTAATATGAATTGTTTATCTGTTTATTTTTGCTTACCTTTACTGCATTCGACTTATTATTGCAATTTACAGTTTTATTAGGATCGCTTTGGTGATAGGAAAGCTCATTTTGCTTAGACTTAAGAAACACTTTATGAGATTTATTGATCGGGTACACTCCTGGATTGGTTCGACAATCATACCCACCATCATTCACCCCTAAACAGTTTTACTTCACTCCCCTAATTCATAGGAGTGTGTTCGGATGAAAACTCTATTATCAGTAAAATACAAATTCTGGGTAGAATACAAAATCTACATAGAATACATATTCTAGGGAGAATACAAATTCTAGATAAAATACAAACTCTAGGTAAAATACGAACTATAGGTAGAATTTGTTACATGAATACAAATTTTATTCTAACGTAGAAGAAATTTAGTATTAAACAATTTTATTAATAAAGTTTAGCTACATATTTTACAAATATGAGTATTTTAATTTGAAACTTTTTAGTACATTTATCCTTAACATAAAAGAAAAAAAATATGAGTATTCTAGTTTCAAACTTTTAATTCAACAAAATAAAATTAGTTTATGATTCCAATTCTTAAAACTTAAGCCGTTCATAAGGATGTAATCAAATAAACAACACATGACAATTTGATTTCATATAGAATTTAAATTAGAAATTAAATACCTCGTGATTAAGAAAGTGAAACCTTGAGAAAATGATGGCGAT
>OVAU01000429.1:4748-20943 GCA_900406315.1 Biscutella laevigata subsp. laevigata
GAATAAAAAAAAAAAAAAAAAAAAAAAAAAACAAACCCTAAAATACTCTATTTGGTTTAAACTTATTGATGTATTAACCAATAATAGCCATTGAATTAGAATTTTCAATTTTGTGAGCTCCACAATATATAAAGACTTGCTTTTTTTTGTTTCAAAGACATATATAATTTGGTGGTGAAGAGNTTTAATTTTCCAGATTCCTTGGAGAAGATGCAAAATGAAAACAAGAGGAAGGAGAAATAAGGGAAACCAAGGCCACAAAAGGGACACACTGTAGACGTTGAGTGCTAAACGTGGCGTTTCCAAAGGTTCTACAAACCCTAAAATACTCTATTTGGTTTAAACTTATTGATGTATTAACCAATAATAGCCATTGAATTAGAATTTTCAATTTTGTGAGCTCCACGATATATAAAGACTTGCTTTTTTTTTGTTTCAAAGACATATATAATTTGGTGGTGAAGAGACCCAAAGAGTGGCAGTCCACGTGTCAAAGATTCCACCAAATACGCTCGTTACATTTGTGTATACTCAATCCATGTATTTATCCTCTTTTTTGTCGGCAAAGGAATTCTAATCTAGTCTATGGGGTCGGGTGCCCAGCTTGGCAGTACTGAGTTGAGGTAGATGTAGTTGTGTGGAATCTGGGCCAGAACGCCTCTTGCTAAAGCATTTGCAGTCCAGTTTTGCTGTCTCGAAATGTTGATGTGTTGGCATGTATGGAACAGCCTCTGCAAACGATTAAGCTCGACAATCTCCTCTCTGAAGGCTGGCCACTCCCTTGGTTGGGTAATCATCTCCGTCAACTCCTTGCTGTCTGTGAAGAAAGCCACATCCCTCTGGTTTTGGTCCAGCATACACTGCATAGCCCAACGCATTGCTTCTATCTCGGTATGTAAGGGTGTTGGTGATCTAGGGACCGAATATGCCCCATAGCCATGTATTTATCCTCTTAATCGTTGATATTTTAAAAACAAAATTTCAGTATAGCAAATAGTTTTCTATCATCAATTTTGCTAGCAAATCCCTTCACTTTGTTACTAATATATAGTTTTTTTTTTATAAAAAGGGAATTAAAGTAAGCTCCTACGAAGAATGAATGAAATTGGATTCTTCAAGAATATGTGAAACGAAGGAGTTGTCTATACAGAGAGGCAAAATAGATTAAAAGTTAGATCACTTAGCTCTCTACCTATAAATCTGTCGTTTCTGAAGTAATATACATAAAGAGACACAATCTTTGCTCGGCTTCTTCTTCTTCGTGTTGTAGCGTGTAGTAAAAAAGCATCAACCATAAGGTTTTTCTTTCTAATTCATGAATTTCCTGCAGTTTGGAGCTTTACATAAGCATGGCACCTTGAATTCCTCTGGCTCGTCTGGATCAAATAAGTAATCATACCTGCCGAAACAAACACAACAACATTTCTTAATCTATAACATCATCAGCTTCAGACTGAATGAAGAATCGTATTTAGAAATGTGTAGAGTACGTTAACTCCTCTCCCACAGCTACATTTGTCTTGGCGATGAGGACAATCCTGCTTTCTTCATCTCCCACGCTCATAATCCTTGCATAGCAATTCGGCGTACACTGCATCACGCATCTTGATTTACTCTTTCCAGTCTATAATTATAAAATACTTGAAAAGTACATTCTAAATTGCTTACCGAATGGTTGATGAGCCGAGCTATGTTCCCTTTATCTGTAGCATCAACCACCACTTCCTCACTGATCTTGAACAGCTGCAACACAAATTCTTCCCTTGGTTAAGAGGGACTGATAGAGAGAGAGAGAGACAATTGTGGAGATAAAAGGGAAAACAATTTCAACTCACATAGCAATCCTTGCCTTCTCTGCGATACCGTGCTTCTCTCAAGTTTGCAATGCTACCTCTCACTTGTTCCCCTCTGTATTCAAGAACCTGAAACAAAATAGCGTCTCTCAGTATCCCCCTCTCATCCAAAAGAGACCAACCCAAAATTCACAGATGGGTCTCCCTACGAACCATTTCTCCCTCTTGGATATTTCTTCTCGCAAAAAGACCCCATCCATGTATTCCAGATCTTCCAAAGCACACCCGGTCCATTTCTGTCTTCTGTTGCATCAAACACACAATTGTTAGATTTGATACCAAAAAGGAAGACCTGGACCTTGCAATCTCTTTAAAACATCTGAGAATGCTTGCCTGCAAGTGGTGAAGTCGTTCCTTGAAAGAAGAAAACGATTTGGGTTCTTCCAGCACATGCTACACGTTATAAAACCCAAAATTGTCAGATCCAAATAATAGTTGGAAACGGAGTAGAGAAGACTTTCTTACTCTGAATGTGTTAAGAGTTTGGATTGCTGCTGATTGATGATGGCGTGGTCCACTTGTGTGGTGAGGGATGGCTTCTTCTTCACTCCTCTACAAAACCAAGATCAGCTTAGTGGAGAAAGGGGATGCGCAATGGAACAGAGACTTTTTGTGGATAAGACCCTAGATCAAACCTTCTTGCTGTTGATCTTTCTTCTAAATACTCGACAACGAGCAGCAGAAAATGGATCACATGTAACGGTATCCTCTATAGGTGACTCTTCATCGTCTTCTCTGATTGAAGAAATAAGTCGGGATCCACCTTTCTTCTTGTTTTGGACAAGACTTTTTGCAGAGAAGACCCCTGAAGGAGTTTGTATAATTAACACAGTATCTGGATTTGGAGCCCTACACATCAAAAACAATAGAGAAAGCATAATTCATAACCCGACACCATAATATCAAAGCTTCTTTAAGCAGCGTATTGAGAAATTTCACCTGTGATAAGCACAATAGGACACCATCTTTGTTATCTGCTGACCATTTTTCTCCAAGCAGTGCAACTACATACATAATGCATAGAAATACGCCTATTTAAAAGGAGTAAAATAATAAAGGAAAACGAATACTTAAGTTCCTAAAAAGGTGACGAGGCAAAACGCATTATCTATCGGAAATCAGTTCAAACGCAGGGAAAGAAAAAATCAGATTCGTCTGATGTAATGAAGAAAGATCAGAGATTGTAAGCATACCTCCATTCTGTAACCAGCTCGGGAGGCACACATGGCATGATAATACGTAGAACACTTGCAACACTGAGTGCACGAGCCGTGTATTTGTTTGCATATTACGCATATCTGAAATCCATCAAAAGAAAGAAGGCAGCTTGAATATTCGTTTGCTCACAGGAGATGTGAATATAGTACTTTCGAATGCCAACCGAAATTAAACACAGTAAGTTTGCATAAGAAAATTACCTTCACAAAGTTACTTGATGAAATACTCAAAATCCCAACAGCAGGTTCCATTTTTTCATCACTAGCAAAACATACTTCAGGTTGAAACCAAGCACATGTCACATGAACCCACAACGTTTCCACATCAGTTGGCTTCAATGCACCTCCTATCACGAGTGAATACAAAACCGAGCCATGATTTTATTAATGCGCAGCAATGCCATATGTACGATAAAGCCTATATCTTTTAGGGGAAATAGGTAGCTGAATATGCTTTATAACGTCGTTTTTGAAGGAAATATGCAAATGTGCGACAAGGAAAAGCAATCAGTTTAAGAAAATAATTTTTGAACAAGTTGTAGCATTTTTAGCTCAGATAAAGTAGCTAAGACTGTGGCAATTTAGGTTTAGAAGAAAGAGAGAAATTTCTTAGCCCCACAAATGAAAAGGCGTACCTTTTACAGGGCAGAGGCAGCACTCCCGCTTAGCATCTGGTGTCTCGCATGCTTTACAGACCCATGAGGTGAAATCACGAACATGTCTAGCCCCATAGCATTCCTGATGTACTGCTATTTGGCATCTAACGAGAAAAAGAAAACAGAAAGAAGCACCTTAAGTTGCTGAAGAAACAATGATATTTGATGATGCTTCACAAGTCACCATGAAATATTCAGCGGAACAAATCATCTTCTGTTTGCCAAAGGGCATGACATGAAAGTTAAAATTAAAGCTCTGCCTCAAATCTCCTATGCACAGAAATTAGAAAGAACTATATTACACATCCATGCGAGCCCAAGATTGGACGCAAAGATGAGTCTAAAGAAAAGTCACGCATTCACACGGCTAAAATCAGGTATATGAAATAATTGTTTCCAAAACAGATTGAGCCAGCCAACAATGATTAAACCACACCTGTTGCAGATAATAATCTTATTGTAGTCCCAATCTTCAACCCATCTGCAAACTGCACATCGTTCTGTTGTCCATTTTGCATTGACTGACTCATACGTCTCTGCCCACAATTAAAAGAAAACAAAACTAAAGCATCACACACACTTGAAACTTTGCCACATGTTATCGCCTACGGGGTTACATTTCCTTTTATACCTGATAAAAAAGAAAGCAACCTCTGCTTTCTCTGCTTTATGGAAGGTCGTTTAGGAACTTTAGCTGCTGTAGCATTTGCATGTAACTCAGCTAATTTCAGCATCTGCGGAGTAAGGAATAGATCGGCAGATATATACGTCAATTACTTTTGAGTAAGTCAGATAAAAGTCAGAGGAAAGAGGTCAATAGCTCTGAACGAAACCAGAGAGTAAATGTACAAACCCATTCTTCTAGTGCCAGCTTTGAGCTTTTGACTTTCACACTGGTCTTCCAGTTTTTTGCCTTCGATCCGGTATGCCTTTCCCATTCACTAAGTGCTTTCTTTTGAGATCCACAGGAGCCACACTTACATACGACTCTGTAAATAAACAACATGGAGTAAAAAGACTCTGTAAATCATTCAGCAAAGAAACTTGAAAACCTGGGGAAGGTATATCTCCAAAGATTCTTGCTTCAAATTAGATTAAATCCAAGGGAGAAAGGGAAAGATGAAACGGTAGCTTCTTACAAATGGAGTTTTGGAAAATAGATTCCTTCTACTCCAGAGCATACAACAATAACCTTGTCAGGAAGAACCATCTGACCATCACCTTTGCCAAGTCTGGACCAGATAACTCTCAGATTTAGACATTTGACAAGCCAAAGGCAATTTTTGTGAGAACCAACACTAAAAAATAGGAAAGAAGAGGCTTACTTTGACTTTGAGTCATGTTTTTCTGAATCAGATAGCTCAAAATTAAATTTAGCTCTGCAAGTAGGACAGTAGTAATCTGTTCCCCCAAACCCCTTCAGATCATCAAATGAATTTGATTTCAACAAGTGCAAGTAGATGAAAATAGGATGACCTTGATGAAGTCCAATATTAACATACCTTCGTATGCTTCTTTGATATTTGGTCACAGTCTGCATGTACCCTGACTTTACAACCATGACAGCGCACCTAATTTACCACGCGGATATAAACAATCAAAAAAAAACTGAGGCTACACCACTATGGAACCTAAGTTTTTTTGTCCATACCCAGCTTTGAGTGTCCAAATGACTCCGAATTCTCTTGCATATACCACAAATGTGTTTTGATTTTGCTAACTGCAAGAACAACCAAAGTGGGCATCAACGCATGCAAAATTCTCTGCATCAATTAAAACTAAAATGAGCATAATCACAGAACAAGGGACCCTACGTACCCTTGAACACGGTTTACACAACAATTGATCTCCAGGAATCAGACTTTTCATATTTTTTGCCATCTCAAAAGAAATGAGCATTCCACATCCTACACAGGCCGGTGGATTTCTGTATTTATTTAGTAACTCCTGCAAAGCAAAATGTTAATTAGATAAATTGCCCAAAATGGAGGAGATTTACAAAAAAAAAACTATATAAATGGGCCAAGGGGCATGAAATCAATTCTTAGTCGCCTTGTTTTGTTTTGGAAACTAAGAACAAAACAAACCAATGTTACAAGAGTTATACTTGAAAAGGAAACCCTTGGCAGAGCGAACTCAAAGACAGAGGCACTTGCCTGGCTTAGAGCATTGTTATTGAGATACTGATTTGATCCTGCGGTTGCTTGAATCCCTCTGTAGAAAGAATCGTCAAAAGTCGGGTTACCAGCAGCCATGTGAATATCACGCATCAACTTCTCCGTGAATCCCTGATCTGCCAAAAATGCTTCCTCCAGTGCCATCTGAAAATCCCCAGGGTTGCACCCTTGCAGTTCAGGCTGGTCTTGGAACCTGAATAGGTAGCCATTCAGCACTAATCCACATTTAAGACTTTTTCTTATCATAATTCAAGAGACCCACCTGGCAACATAATCCACAAAAGGAAAGATCATCCCTCTCCTCACCCAAGCATAATCCTGCTTACGTTAAACAAAAGTCAGAGCTTTTAGAAAACTTAAAAGAAGATAAGAACCATATTCTGGAAAGCCTTTTGTTTCTTCTCGTACCCTCTCATTCTCGTTCCCAGCGTGACCAAAGAACACAACGCAGGCTGCATCAGGTATACAAGAACGCAAAACAAGCTCGGGTGCTTGTGTCATCGGATCGATAACAATAGCCGGCCAAAACGGCTCATTTCTCCCAGATTTAGCCCAGACCAAGTCACCTGAATAGAAGTCCTCGGGCCCATAATAACCTTCTTTCTTTGGAGGCTTTTCATCTTCTCGAGGTTTGTCTACACGAGCACGCGCATCACCATGTTGCTCCTGAAATGTTGCTTCTTTGTACAATGCACTGTACTTAAGGTTGGTATTAAGTTGCTTGCTTTTCAGATTACTGGCTTTAGAACCCCGAAAATTAACTTTATCATTCCTGCATTCTATTTCTTCCTCGAAATCAGAATCACGTTCGCTGCTACTTTTGCCATCTTTCCTCCAATTCTCGAGCACCGAGTCGTTGAATCGAGAAGGAAGCACCTGAATTCGTCCCCTAGATGTCCGAACAAGCGGTGGGCGGGAGACAGCAGCCGGAGGATCCCTCGCAGTTCCAGAATCCGGTATCCTCTCGGACATTGACTCTAACTTAACGGAAGAACACGGAACATCAGGGAAACAGGAAGCAGAGAAGCCATTCGGTTCTCCGCCTGGAACAATTCCGGCGGCGATTTCTCCGAGAAGACTTAGAGGATAGTAACCTCCCAAGTTGGACTTTCTCTTCTTCCTAGCACCACTCGCTGAGTTTCTGAGTTTGCACCGTTTCAAACTCGGTATCTGGGTTTTAAGTTTCCGTTTGATTATCATTCTCCTTTGGAAGTAATCAGATTATCACATATATCTACTGTTCCAATCCAGAATCAGTAACAAGACCCCCTCCAAATTCCCAAAATCGCTCGCGAACCCTAATCTATCTCCTCAATTCCGACGTTACAGAAACCCGAGAGCAGTCCTCCGTCTCCTCTGACCTACAACTGAAACTCGCGTACCCGTCGAATCAAACAAAGAAAGCCAGATTTTTTTTCCTGTTGTAGATAGAAGAAGAGACGTTTAGCACGAATGAACAAAGAGAGAGATCTGTTCCGAACTTCTCTTTCTCTATATATCTCTCTCTCTCTTAAATTTTACAGATAAAAAACCCAAATTAGGAAAAATGGTTCCTTTCTGATGATTTGGATAACGAAACCGAAAGGAATGCTGCAGAAATTGCTTTTAATCGAAAGACAAAATTTCCCGAAGGTTTTTTATTTGCTGTGTAAGAAATTTTTAGAGAGAGAAAGCGTGACAGAGAGAGAATGCGCAGAAGAGAGAGGAAGTGGGTCGTTGGATCGGAGTCACCTTCTGAATAGCGTGAAGGAATGTGCATATTACCGTGATTAAGCTAACCTGCGCCTGAGGAGGAATAAGCAACCTCCTACGCTTTTTCTTCTTCCTCTTCCTCCTTGCATATTTCTCGTCTTCCTCTACCAATTTAAAGATCGTGTATTGTCAAAATCTAAACGTTATAAAATTTTGTTTTGTGAGATTCTAACATCTTTGGAGCTGGAAATTGGAGCTACATAGTTATACGGCTACGACTGTGTACTTGTTACGTTTACATTTTCGTGTGATNTTCCTACACTTTTTCTTCTTCCTCTCCCTCCTTGCATATTTCTCGTCTTCTTGGACCAATTTAAAGATCGTGTATTGTCAAAATCTAAACATTATAAAATTATGTTTTGTGAGATTCTAACATCTTTGGAGCTGGAAATTGGAGCTACATAGTTATATGGCTACGACTGTGTACTTGTTACGTTTACATTTTCGTGTGATCAACGATTACAACTCCTAGAAACATAATTCGAAGAAGTAGTCAAACTCATTCTTGTCTCTTGTTAAGAAATTCGGACACAAGAAGTTCTGTCTTTGTATAGGACTATATGTAAATTATTCAATGTTTTTTCTGTGTCTGCTTAATTATGCACCGGCGATGCCGATGGAAGCCGGAGCTACAAAATGGAAAAGATAAAGAAATTGAAAAGTTTCCCACCAATTTTTTTCACAATTCTTATATGGGTATTTCTGTAATAACACAATTACAATACCTCTCCGTTATTTCCGGTTTAGAACTAACCGAGAAGCTCTGTTTTATTATTTTCTTTAACAGAGTTGGTCTCGATCATGTTCGTTAAGGGTTTGATTTGTTTTTCCAGCAATTTTTCGCGTAAAACTTTACTTAGGTTGAAAACTGAAGCAAATTAAAGGAGATTATTTTGTTTATATGCATTTATTCAACAGAGGTGAAAACTAGTCCTCGGCTTTTGGATACTTGATTTGAGTTCTTATTTTGGGTTTTAGATTTTTCGGATATCAGATTTAGTATCTATACTAAAATTGGTTTGGATCAGTAAACTTTGGGTCGATTTGAATTTAGTATATTGATTGTTAAACCAAACCAAAACCAAAATTATTTTGGCAAAGATCATATCGGTTTTGGTTAACCGACTTAAAAAATGAATGAAAAAAAAAAACCAAATGAAGCAAAAAAAGCCCGAAACAAACCCGAATTAAACTATGAAAGACCAAATGAACCAAATAAAATCTGATTTTATATCATCAAAGTCAAAAGAATACAATGAAATTTTGCACCAAAATCAAAAAAAAACAATTTACCATATAACATCATTTACCGAACAAACCAGCATTCAAAATACAAAATTAGACACTTTCAAAACACCAAAATGTCAAAAACTAAACATATAAATTAGAGTCTCTAGATTTCAAAACATAAATATTAGTACTTCGTAGTGTCTTACTGAGTTACAATTTATAGAATGAATGTATAAGTTAGTGACTTACATTTCACAAGTTTATTTTGTTATTCAATGTATGAAACGAGTTGTGTAAGTTCTCCACACCATTCTCAACTATTTGATGATCCGACTTAATCTGCTATTCAAGAAAAATCAAAATTTTAATCATATAAAGAATTAAACAACTTCTATGAAGATCAAATTCGATACATCAAATCCTCCCTCATCCACCATCTTATCATAAACATAAGTCATTCTCTCAACTCTAACAAACATATCAATATTCACAAAATCATCATCTTTATATTATGCTTGTTCTCCACTAAAGAAATTTATACCAGCTTAGAATGTTAATTGCGAAAAACATGTGGATTTCATAATAGTTCTACTATTGTACTCTTCAAAAAATCAAGTCAAATCTATAAAATTAGAATAATGAAGCTCTCAAGAGACATCAAAACATCAAGATGATTAGCCATTTGGCCATCGGTAAATCCGTAAATGTGTTAAAGCCAATGTGAACCTAATTGATATTGTCTGATAGTGTTCCTCGAGTCAAAACGTCGTTGTAGTAGGAAACGTAGTTTCTGGTACGTCAAGTAATCTGTAATATAAATTAAAATATAATAATCCAAGCAAAATGGTTCCATGGTCTAGCGGTTAGGACATTGGACTCTGAATCCAGTAGCCCGAGTTCAAGTCTCGGTGGAACCTATTTTTTATGTATATTTTCCAATTTTTTTGCAAACTAAAAAATGGACACAATTCGACATTTTATAATTTTAAAGCAACTTTACATAAATAACAAAGATTTGGCAGCCACACGACACAAACAAATAGTCTTACGAGAGCTCACAACTTGGGAGTCACAAGGCACATAGTAAAAGTGAGAAGTAGTACGTTGTTGGATCTTTCTTGAGACAAGAGTCAGTACGGTGAAGGGTATCCAAAGCTACCGGCTTTCCTTCCGAAAAGTGAAAGCATCGTATGTCTCGCAGGAGTTTCAGATCCGTCAGACCAACCGTACTTCTCAAGCAACTGATCCACAAAGTTACCAACCACGTACGATATCCCTGACACTGGTAAAGCAATCATCGCGTAGTACATAACACTCTTCAGGTAGCTTCCTCTCGGGGTCTTCACATGAGCTTTAGCTATGGCTAGCAAGACGATGCATAGTAGAGATGACCCGAAAACTGATGCCATTTTGTAGTTCTTGTTGTGTGTTTTGCGGAATGAGAAATAGTAGACTACAGGAGGGAGAAGTCCCGCTATTATGAAGGATAAGATTGCGACTGTTGCGTGAAGCGCGAAGTTTTCTCTTCGTCCAAGGACTCGCTTATACTGACCTTCCACTTCTTGACCGTTGGTCTGGTTATCCTCTCTTGTTGTTCTATTGGGTTCTTCCTCTCTAAGTTCTTGGAGCTGCAAAGGAAGTTTCTCTGTAAGTTTCTTGAAACAGCGGTTCATCACCAATTTCATGCATCATGAATTAACTGATCGCTCACATTCTGAATAATTAGAAGAAGCCCGCCGAACAAGTTTGCAAGCCCAAAGACCAAAATGTTCACTGCAACCACAGAGGTATACTTGAATGCGTGTTGGAATTTCTCCAGCAACTATAATTGGAGAGTAGGAATGAAGCTAAGCCAGGAACTTACACGTGGAAGCACCAGAACCAGCAGCAGATGAGATAACACCGAGGCTTGTGATGGATTCTATTAGACCTCCATATACAATGCTTTTCAAGACTTCTACTTTACGCTCTTCAATAACTGGTCTCAATAATGGTACCGTTAGATCAGTGATAGCTCTTCCGTCACCTGTGTCCATAACACATGAACATAAGGGGAAAGTTAGCAAGGTATGAATGAGAATGACTACACAGTAAGTTATGAACTTAAATATTCAAACGAAGGAGACAGAAGACTGATTTTATTTTATGTATTTGACATGGCTATATATGATCAGTATTATTTCCTTGCCGCACCATACGCAAAACCAAGATTACCTGTTCCTTCATGCAGATGAGAGACATCTTCGGTATGAAATACAGTTTCTACTGTTACTCCATCAGGTCCTGTAATCACTTTATTTGATATATTCATGGTAAGAGGTCTTTGAATTGGAGAGAGATGTCCTTTCTTTGATTTGTGTTTCCCATCTGCTGATCTAGAAGCAGCCTTGTGGATCTCTTCCTGTGTTTTGTCCTCTGAGTTTGCATCTGCAACCATATTCATAGTAAGAGGTGATTGAATTGGAGAGAGATGCCCTTTCTTTGACTTGTGGTTCCCATTTGCTGCCTTGTGGATCTTTTCCTTTGTTTTGTCCTTTGAGTTTCCATCTGCAACCATATTATGAAAATGATGTTGCGGTTTTTAAAAGTCAAAGGAGAGACACAAAAGCTAAATAAGAGAACAGAGATTGGCTATCACGTTTGATTTGCTTCTAAAGGCCCTTAGTTAGAAGCTCGAACTATAAGACACGAACATGTTTCCCACTTTCAAAGAGTTAATGTTGCTTATAACCTTTAATCAAAGGAGAGTCAACAGGCTTTTTAACTTCAGAAACACTGATCTCATAAACATTTGCACAACCAAGTTCTGAAAGAAGACGTAAGAGCTAAGAGTAAAATTGTTGGAGAATATTTCTTATCTCCTTTTTAAGGGTCAATTTTTCTAAAGATTCATATACCTAGTTATTACCATATTTCCTGTAATTTATGAGATTTTACCTTCCGTTCTTCTTGATATCAGGATCTACTGATGCAAGACTACCATTTCTGTTTCAATAATTTAAATTAAATCGAGGTGTACTGCATCAACCAGAACAAGGGGAGTGGCTGCATCACCCTTAACAAGGACTTGGGTCTCTTGGGTCTCTTAAGCATCCCCAATGGGGTTTCTTAGGAGAGTTTCTTAGAATAAAAAAATTAAAAAAAAAAGAAGACAAAAAAGAGAAACATAGAAAGGGTTCTCAAAAGAGAGATTTGAGAGACTCATTTGTAGAGTTTCTGGACACTTGTCATTTTATTATTGGTTGCTTTTGTTTCTTCATTTTTAAATTAAATAAAAATCATAACTTTAAAACTAATAATAATATTTTATTAATAGGATACTCTCTTTTAGAGACTCATGGTTGAAGATGGTCTTACGTGCTATTATCAGTAGAGCCTGTCGCATCCTCTCCACTTAGATTATTATGCGGCGGGTTATGATATGTGAATATTGACATAGGAGATGAAATATTCATTTTTTTAATTAAAATTAGATATAGAATTTATTTTGTATTGATATATTTATATAGTTTAAATGTGTAGTATGATATGATAATACTTTTTATCTTAATTTTAAAAGTGAAATATAATAATTGTATTTTACTTTCGATTTTATATATTTAATATATTGAAAAACATATTTAAATTTTAACACAACAATCGTTATTAAAATTAACATAATTTTTAAAATTTATGTATAAATTAGCATTTTTTGAATTATATTAAGGTTCGTATTAATGATGTTAATGTTGAAATTAACACGATTTTCATAATCCATATAGTTAAATTCATGTAGAAATTAATATTGTCCCCAAATTACTAGTATGTATGATTTCATACTTTATACCGCAAATAGAAATTGGCCATTTTTCCTCGCAAAACAAATAATCAAATCCACAAAAACAAATAAAATCCTCACAAGGAATAAAAGTGAAAAGTAGCAAGCAACATTTACATATGTAACAAAGAGTTGGCATCCACAAAAACAAATAAAGTCAAACGAGAGAGCTCACAATAAGTAACAGCTAAAAGTAGCAAGTGGTTGGTTGGATTTTTCTTGAGACAAGATTCGGTTTCAGTACGATGAAGAGTATCCGAAGCTACCGGCTTTCCTCCCAAAAAGTGAAAGCATCATATGTCCGGCCGGAGTTTCGGATCCATCAGACCAACCGTACTTCTCAAGCAACTGATCCACAAAGTTACCAACCACGTAAGATATCCCTGACACTGGTAAAGCAATCATCGCATAGTACAGAACACTCTTCAGGTAGCTGCCTCTCGGGGTCTTCACATGAGCTTTAGCTATGGCTAGCAAGACGATGCATAGAAGAGATGACCCGAAAACTGATGCCATTTTGTAGTCTTTGTTGTGTGTTTTGCTAAATGAGAAATAGTAGACTACGGGAGGGAGCAGTCCCATGATTATGAAGGATAAGATTGCTACTGTTGCGTGAAGCGCGAAGTTCTCCCTACGCCCAAGGAGTCGCTTATACTGACCTATTTCTTGACCGTTGATCACGTTTTCCTCGCTTGTTGTGCTTATGGGTTCTTCCTCTCTAAGTTCTTGGAGCTGTAAAAGAATTTTCTCTGTAAGTTTATTGAAACTGCCCGGTTTATTCCCAACTTCAGGCATCAAGATTCATTGAAAATTTAGTGAACACTTACATTATGAATAATGACAATAAGCCCACCGAACAAGTTTGCAAGCCCCAAGACCAATATGTTCACTGCAACCACAAAGTTACTTAGACGCGTGTTGGAAAAGTTTCAGCAACGAAAATGTGTTTTTGTGTTTCACAGTTGAAAATGGAACACTTAGGCTAAGCTGGATACATACATGTTGAAGCACCAGAACCAGCGGCAGATGAGATAACACCGAGGCTTGTGATGGATTCTACTAGACCTCCGTATACAATGCTTTTCAAGACTTCTACTTTACGCCCTTCAACAACTGGTCTCAATAACGGTACAGTTAGAGTCCCTTCTTCCAGCGAACTCACAATTCCAGGAGTCGGTGCACCAGTTATAGCTCCTCCGTCACCTGTGTCCATAACACATAAACAGGAGCAGAAAGTTAGCAAGGTATTCAAGCTGTATATAAATATTATTTCCAAAGTAACAAAATCAAGATTACCTGTTACGTAGGTCGGACCAGAATCTGACAGTTTTGTGTCAGAAGTGTCTATTCCTTCATACACATGAGAGGCATCTTCGGTATGAAATATAGTTTCTACTGTTACTCCATCAGGTCCTCTAGTAACTTTGTTTGATATATTCATGGTATGAGGTGTTTGAATTGGAGAGAGATGTCCTTTCTCTGACTTGTGGTTCCCATCTGCCGAACTAGAATCAGCCTTGTGGATTTCTTCCTGTGTTTTGTCCTCTGAGTTTGCATCTGCAAGGTCTTGGACCTGAACAATGGGAGTTGCTGCATCACCCTGAACAAGGACTTGGGCCTCTGATGGGTTATTTTCAGTAGAAGCTGTCGCATCCTCTCCGCTTAGGTTGTCAAGCGGCGGGTTAGCTTCCGCCCCACCTAAAACACAAAAGAAATAAATTTGATTTTAATGCTAATAGATACAAACAACCCCTTCAAGCATCATAGTATATACGAATCGCCATTGAAGTACTAGAAGAACGGAATGTCCTACACATGAACCAATTGATGAGACTGGCAAATGGACAAAACAATACCTTGCTCAAGAGCTGGTCTTTTAATGTTGAAGCCAAATATTGAAGAGAACCAACTGGAATCAGCTGCAGCTTCCTCTTGAGGGATTGACTGAGTCTCCAACTCCACAACACTTTCACTGAGAGGAAGCGGCTCCGGACTGACTTCTGGAATTTTTTCTAAGAAAAAAAAGAATGCTTTGAATACAAAAGGGGATAGGACCTGATATTTCATTTTTCAAGTATCACAGAAATTGTTATGATTACCTGTGGATCTGAATATGCTGAAGCATGACAAGCACTTGAACAGAAATGATTCAGGTACAGTGGTGTCACCACCATCTGCAGATGGCAAACTGTCTTCCGAACGAAGAAGAAGCGGGTCGATCTTAATGCGCTTTGGATCTTCCGGTATATGAGGGATACTCCGTTGTCTTCTTTTGAGGACAACCCTTTTGGTGATGCAAGCATTGCAGTTTGGACAGAACAAATCATGCGTCTCTTGGTTATCCAACACTTTCTCCACATCATAATCCTCAACATGTCCGATTTCCAGCTCCTCCTCTATCACATCACGAGTGGGTTGATCAACAACATCCAGCTCTTTAGGGAAATCATCAACAACTTCCTCGATTTCACGGGATACTTCGTTATCCTCAGAACTTGAATCGTCTTCAGATTCTGACTGCTTTTTCTCCTCGTTCAAGTGGTCAACAGTTTGGGAATCATCAGTATCGTGTTTAGCACCAGCTGCGTCAGCACCTAACAGAAGAACATCAAACCAGAATTAACCAGAAACTCAATTATATTCATGTCATTTCTTATCAAACAAACACTTGGCTTTAACATAATGGTTAGATAGACATCGAACCGTTCACTAAAGTCAATCAGTCAATACAGCGGATTAACAGCAGAGAAAATGCCAAAATCTTTAAAGATATCTCGTGGGTTTGCAGCTAAAAAGGAAAAGTCGTTGGTCTAAGAACCTCTAACAGTGGACTGACTGTAAGTAGGCTAACGTTAGCTCCAAGGAAGGGAACTATCTCCGTCAACAGAATAATATATGTAAGTAATCCATGACTTTGGTCACTATCACTAACCTTGTTCTTTGTCGAGGTAGACGTTGAAATTGTTCCCGTCGTTATGCTCCTCGTGTAAGGCAGTTTCCGTTTCTAACTCCGGCGAGTCGGGGACTTCTAAATCTTGTATTGCGGGAATCCCATAGATACCATCACCGGAAAAGCTAGAAGATGAGCTGGTGTTGGTGGTAGTGATTGTACTACTGTCCCCACTGTAGTGTCCCTTACCATGATGAAACGACGAAGATTTCCTCTCTAACTCGAAAACTTGTTCGTCTTCTTCTTGTTCTACTACTTCCACTTTGACTAGCTGGTGCTCCTCGGTCCCGGTGGTGGGCTCGGTGGCTGATCCCATCAGAAGAAAGTGCAAGACAGGAATGGTCAATGAAGGAGATAAAGAGAGATTCTGAGACCAGATAAGAAGGGGAATGATGGAGTTCGTCTCTGTCTCTTCCTCTCTTCAACTTCCTATATATATTAAGTAATGTTGTATGCTTTGCCTTGACTTTGCCGTTGGACAGTTCTGGTTCCTACTATTTTATGTTTTTTTATGCACAAACATTCTTCACTTTTTTTTTTTTT
>OVAU01000430.1:0-20940 GCA_900406315.1 Biscutella laevigata subsp. laevigata
TTTATCTTTTAAATCTCAAAATTTAAATTATTATAACCTAAATTATTTTCAGTTTTACTCTTAATGAAAGTTACTTGTATTTCCAGTTTTACCCTTAATGAATATTTTTAATTTGTTATTTGTTCTAATGGCATATCATGTAATATTTTACTGATTTAAAGGTTATTTNAAAGTGACACTTAAATAATACTATAGAGATTACTGGAGTACTAATAAACTCAAACATTTAAATCAGATTCTTTTAAACATATTAAAAGAAGTAAACATGCATTTGTGAATAAAATTTAGAAATATATTAAATGTCTGAAAAATTAATATTACATATTTTAAAATATGTTAGTTTAAAAAGATAAAAATAAACAAAATTAAATATTTAATTTTAAGTTCAAAGTTTTTATGTATTACTTCGAATCTCGAATTCCGTTCAGGTTGTATCCAAAATTCAAAATATCTCATGTGTATTTGTTCGAACTTTTCATCTTATAGTTTGAATTCAGATTGGTATTTTTGGGCCAAATTTGGGTTTAGATTTTAGATTTTTTTTTTTTTCAGCACTATTAATTGTTCATCATCGTTGATCCTTGGTGATTTTTTCTTCCATTTTTATTGTTGAAGCTGGACTATGCGGCGAAATCAAAGAGCAGCTCGGATGCAGAGAAGTACTACTCAGAGACAGTCTCGAGTTTGAACAATGTTCTTGCCAAGATCGGTTAAAAGAAGAGAGCTTTGAATTTGTAACGTATCGTTATTTGATGGTATAATAATTATCCAAGTACTTTGCCTTGTCCTCCTCTTCTGTCTAATCAAATCGTTTATTTCTATTTTCATTTTCAAGTTTACTTTTAATTTCTAGCCAAAAAGTTACTTTACATCCGTTTTTCTAAACTAAATTTAAGCATGCATTTCTTATTATTCGTTAAAAACACATTTAATAAAAAAAGAAGTACCTAACCAAAACATACGAATATTTATTGAATTCTAAGACTTTTTAACCTTTAAAATTAAAACTAACAAGTGAAGGAATATTTGAAAAATCCAAATATAATTATCTTTTCATAATCTTAATTATATTTATTACCTAAAACTATAATTTTGAGAAACGAAAAATTTTCATTATTTCAATATCAAAATATCCAATGTAACCAAATATTTAAAAATATTTTATTAAATTTACTTTTTATTGATATGTGGTTATTTCGAATATTTTGGGTATAATATAAACCAAATTCAACCAATACATAACTATAACAATTATTTAATGGTTTTGATTTATACTATTTGGACCATTGTGTTCGAGTTGAACCAAAATTCTGTTGGTTCATATATAATTTTAAATTTTAGATATTCAAATATAGAACCAAACCAAATATCCAAATGTTGATGTCTATTTAGATAACTCTTTGAGTATTTTTATATAACAAACCAATTGCAATTCTTGGTTTTATATATAAGTTTCGAATTGCAAATCTTAAGTGAAATTAATTTCATTTTCTTTACAAAACTGTTAATTTGAACGATCTTCTCTTCCTGCAATGTAACGTAGCTTAAACATATATTATTTTCGCACAAAAAAAAAAAAAAAAACATATATTATTAAATGGAAGAAAAAGACTTACGTATACTTAGAAAAAAATTGAATTATCAATGAAAAAAAATAAATAGCAATCGACATATAATCAAGACAACAAACCATATGATATACATCTTAAAGATAAACAAATATGAATTTGATTAGGTCAAAGGGGGACACTTAAACCATCAAACACTTTTCTAAGTTTTTATATTCTTGTTAATCGCTTCACTTTTTCAAAGTTTTCTTCCCACTCCACGAGATATTGTCAACTATAAATCAGATTTTAACAATTACAAAAATAATGATTATAACAAATTTTAGAGATATGACGATAAGGAGATTATACCATATGGTCGTGTAATTATTAAATAATTACAAGTTCTTTACGTTGTTAAATAAGCAGTTTGACATGCTTAATTTAGGTAATGCTTCTTACTAAAACCAATTTGACTTAGACCATAAATATATTATTAAAAAACCTAGACATGAATTTCCTATATACAAGTAATATTATATTATAACATATGAGATTAGATATGTTAACCAAACATTTCAATTAACTAATAGTTGAGATGTGGTTAAGGAGTCAAATCAGATGACATGAGCATAATATATATTATTAATAAAAGATTTGGGAACATATCAAAAGTAAAAGTGAAGACAAACCCTAAATCCCAAGAGAATTCGATTGGGTGGTATGACTTAATCCACACAAACCGTACGTTATCATTTAGTTAATCTTATACAATCTTTTCTTCAACGTCAATATATTTGACTTAACTATTTTTATACATTTTTTATTATATTTTAGAAAAATACCATATATAAAATTCATGAAAAGAAAACTACCTAACCAATTTTAAAAAGATAGCCTTTTACTAGAAACCAAATATATATTCTCCTATTTTGCTTTATCTAATTCCTCTAAACATCAATATTTTTCAAATCCTTCCAAAAAGTAGCTATTCGTGCATATATTAAACAATGAAGTTTGTTCAACGCGGACTTTAGTTTAGTCTATACAACAAGGACCAAATTTATTAAATCATTTTTTTTTAACAACAAATATTTTCACTTTTTTATTTGAATTAGTATTAGTAATTAAACATATAACTAGATTAGCATGATTTTATAAAGTTTGAATAATTTTTTTTTTTATCATTAACCATTTTTGAGTTATTTCATTATAATTAGAAAAAGTATAATAAATTAATTATGATGTATCTCTTAATTTATTCAATGAGTGATGCATAAATGAAATTTCTCCTTAATTGATATATAAGATATGCTCTTATATTTTTAATTCATAATTGATAATATTTAGAACACTATCACACATAATTCTCAAAAATATTCTATTCAAAACTTAAACGTTTTGATATTAATTATTTTAAAAATTTGTGAAATTTATTGAGATCTTTTAATTAAGTGAGTGAAATGTTTCCTCAACTTAAATATAAGATAACAAAAACTATTAAAGCTGACAATTCTTTTGTAACAAAATATTTTCTTACATTTTGTACTTAAGTTTATAAACTAAAAAAACATTTTAGCTAACACATTATTTTTATCATAAAATTAAACGTAAACATGAACACAAGAATAAATCCAATAAGATACGTTTAATTTCTCACAGTCATCAATAATTAACATATGGTTAAGAGGGTAGCTAGAGATATTAATTAACAACTACAATATTTTGCTTAAATTATAATTTTTGATGGACTCATGCCTACATATAAATACCAACATCATGTCTCATGCAACTTTCAACATTTCTACAGTACAGAAACCAAAGTATCTTTAATGAACATGTCAGAAGAGATTGAGATCGCCGGAATTTCCACCGGAACTTGGTGGAATTCGCAAACAAATGCCGCCACAATGTTTTCTGACTACGTTCTACCACGTTCCACTGAGATTAGCCTCGATATCACAAATTTCGGATGGCAAAACTTTGATGATCATAATGATGATATTATGAACATGTAAGTCCACATGTATATGCACTTTTTTCAACAACCATTCATGCATGTATTTATAATCTATATGGCTCGATCGAATTCTGATGGTAATTACAATGACCGCACTAAATGTTTTAACGAGTAATATTGAATTTGCTCTGATACATTTTCCCTCTTTTTTTGAAGGTCTAATGGTTTCTTTGAAGGATTATTCAATCCGAATGAGCAACTACTATCAGATTCTTGGCCAAAATCTACAATTCCTAACGCGAAATCTGAGCTGCTCGAAAGCTTTCCATACTTAGATAACATGTTCTTGATTGATTCAGAAGCTGAATCATTTCTCGATCATGAGATCAACAACTATAAATCTAAGGAGCAAATTACACAAGACTGCAAGAATCTTACTCAGAGAGGTAGCAATAGCGACAAGACTGAAGAACAAGAAGAAAACAACGATGAATATTCACTAAAAAGGCAAAGAATCGATACATTATCTCCATTGCCAAGCTTCAAAGTTCGTAAAGAAAAACTCGGAGATCGCATCACTGCTCTTCAGCAACTGGTTTCACCATTTGGCAAGGTAAATTAATACAACTATTCAAGTTTTTGTGTGGTTTTGATCTCTTATTTAGATTTGGAATATCTTTGCAGACAGATACAGCTTCTGTTCTAAACGAAGCTGTAGAGTACATTAAGTTTCTTCAAGAACAAGTCACAGTAAGTTCCAGATTCTTGGGTTTTTATTTGAAGTCATAATTACAAATTCAAGATATGTGATCAAATTTGATCTGATTGGTTTATATTTTAACTAGGTTTTGTGTAATCAAGACAAGAACACCATAGGATCTGTTCAACAACAACAACAGGTACTTAAAAGTAGTTATATGTTAACAACTCTTTTTGTTCTTCTTTTTTTGTCATTTTCGAAACTAATTATTACAAATTAATGATTCTTTACTTGATTAAAATAGTGTTTAGGCAAGAAATCTATCAATATTCAAGAAGAAGAAGAATTTAGTTCAAGAAGAAGACAAGTAGATCTTGCAAGTCTTGGGCTGTGTCTGATGCCGATCTCAGCTTCATATCCGGTGGCTGCAGCCGAGGCTTCCGCTAGAGAGATGAACACATCTGATTTCTGGAATCTTCCATTCTGTGTAAACTTATAAACTTATATAACAACACAGAGAAAGAGAGAGAATCTTGTAAAGTTTGATGTTTTCCTATACATAAATGTAAATGTCCTGTAACTCTTTGCGGTCTTCGTGGTGAACCACTCCTTACACGCCATGATCAGTTTTCACTTTCTTTAGACACAATGTGGAGCCATTTCTTAAAAGTAAAGTAAAAAAGGAAGAAGCTTAGATGATAATGTTTGAGTGGCGAGGAGTCTCTTAGCTTTACCTCAAATGCATAGCTTTACCATTTGAAGGAAACCTTATTCATTCAAACATCCTCTTTCTTCTCATACTATACGACCAAACATGGACTCTGAGGGAGTTTCATTACCATTGATCCATGAGCATCTTATGATCCCTCGTACTGATCCAAGGAAAGCTAGTTGTTGTAGTCGCTACGATGCTATTAGCGATGGCTACTTCTGCAAGATCTGTGATTTTTTCGTCCACAAGAAATGCAGCGAAGAGGCTTCTCAGTTTATCCAACACTCATCTCACACTCTCCGGCTTCAAAGTAAACCAGGTGATAGTCATATAGATGTATTGAGGAATGAATAATTCTATTAAGATGATAATTACAGATTATATAGGACAGTGAATTAGGGTAAACAATGAATACAAACGATTACAATATCTACTTTCTATATATACATTCTACATGCCCCCGCAAGATGGAGGGACCTTGATCACTCCAATCTTGGAAATGAGATGGTGAAATGTAGCTCGAGGAAGTGATTTGGTGAGAGCATCCGCTAGTTGATCCTTGGTCGAGACATGAGCCACACGCAGCAATCCATACTGAACATTGGCACGAATGAAGTGGTAATCTAGAGCCACATGTTTCATGCGACTGTGAAAGATCGGATTTGCGCACAGATACGTCGCACCTACGTTATCACAGTAGATTGTAGGAGTGTGACTGACCTTAATTCCAAGTTCATCAAATAACGAGCTGACCCATCGGAGTTCGGATGCCGTGTTGGCGACGGCACGATATTCGGCTTCGGTTGAGGAACGTGCAACCCCCTTTTGTTTCTTTGCAGTCCAAGAGATAGGTGTGCTTCCCAAGTAAACGATGTAAGCATTAGTCGAGACGTAGTCATCGGAATCCCCCGCCCAATCAGCATCTGCAAAGGCATGTAAGGTAAGAGGAGAGGAAGCTGTGATGAGAATACCATGAGAGGCTGTTCCTGCTAAGTACCGCAAGACACGCTTGGCTGCTTGCCAATGGATATCAGTCGGCATATGCATATATTGAGACAGCTTGTTAACGGCATACGCAATATCTGGCCTGGTAAAGGAGAGGTACTGCAAGCTACCAACAATCTTCCTATACTCAGTGGGGTTTTCAAGAGGGGAACCTGATTTCAGCGAAAGTTTCTGCGAAGATGACAAAGGAGTAGAAACCGGTTTGGCACCCATCATATTTGTGCTCGTCAGGAGATCGGAGATATACTTGTGCTGCATCAAATGAAGTCCCTTGGACGTGCGAGTGACTTCTACTCCCAAGAAATATGACAAGTCACCGAGATCCTTAATCGAGAACGTAGTCGCCAACTGTGATATAATATGATCAATGTGTGTACGTGAACTTCCAGTGACAATTATGTCATCTACGTATACCAAAACATATAGCTTAGCATCTCCCTGACGAAGTATAAACAACGAGGTATCTGCCACATAATTCTTAAACCCCAAAGAGAGCAAACAGCGTCGCAATTCCTCATACCACGCCCTGGGGGCCTGTTTCAACCCATACAATGCTTTACGAAGGCGACAAACATAATCTGGTCGATCTTTATCTACAAACCCAGGAGGTTGGGAGACGTAGACCTCTTCCTGAAGCGTTCCCTGAAGGAATGCGTTATTCACATCTAGTTGACGAATGGCCCAGTTGTAACGTACAGCCTGCTCCAGAACAGTTCGAATTGTGGTGGATTTAATGACCGGACTGAATGTCTCCGCATAATCCAATCCGTATTGTTGATTGAAGCCGCGCGCAACCAGACGAGCCTTATACCTATCAAGAACACCATTAGGCAGATACTTTAATGTGTATATCCATTTAGTACCTATGACGTTTTGACTTGGATTTGGAGGAACCAGATCAAATGTGCGATTCTTAGTCACAGCATCCAGTTCTGCAGTCATAGCATCGCGCCAATTTCGATCACGCATGGCCTGGTTCACGGTGGAAGGGATGATAGGTTGAGTGGAGATGGTGAAAAAGTATTTGGAATTGGGTCGAGTAATGTTGTTTTTAGAGCGAGTTTGCATTTGGTGAGGAACTGGGAGTGGAGCGGAGGTACGCGGTGGGGGATGAAATGGCGAAGGATGCGGTGAGGAAGAGATCGAAGGTTCAGGAGAGATTGGGTGAGGTATGGAGGTAGACTGGGTCGAATTGGGCTCACTGTGTGTTGGGCTTGGAGATGTATTTAGATGGGGAGATGGATTTGGGCTTAAAATGGGATTTGGTAAAGGGCCCAAGTTTGGAGTAGAAACCATACCTGATGAATTGTCCACAGGGCCCATCTGGTCTCCAAACGCAGCGTGAGTGCGATGGATAGACGAGCTCTGCTCGAGTGGTGAACTCGACGACGACAGTTCCCGGTGAGAATCCGAGCTCGGGGGCGACGGCGGAGGAGCAGTGACGAGCGGCCGAGCGGGAATTTGAGTAACTGGGGGGTAAGATGGAGGCTGAAGTTCTTCAATTGGGGTAACAGAAGCAGGTGGTCGACCGAGAATCGATTTCCGGAGAGGAAAAGAGTCCTCTACAAAGCGCACATGGCGAGAGACATAAACTCGCCCAGTGATGGGTTCCATACACAGATAAGCACTCTGGTGCAACGAGTACCCCACGAACACACACGGAGCAGAACGCGCATCGAGTTTTGTTTTTGTATATGGACGAAGCCATGGGAAGCAAAGACATCCAAACACCCTTAGTTTCTGATAATTCGGCGGAGTGGCAAATAGTTTGGCGTATGGTGAGACATTATGAAGCACCGGCGTTGGCAACCGGTTAATGAGATACACGGCAGTTGCGAACGCATAAGGCCAATGAGTGCTTGGAACGACTGCTTGACTTAGTAACGTCATACCAGTCTCGACAATGTGACGATGTTTGCGCTCCGAGATTCCGTTATGCTCTGGGGTATGGGGCGGAGAGGTGAGATGAGAGATCCCATGCTCAGCTAGAAACGGTTTTAAACCAATGAATTCCCCGCCGTTGTCTGAGTATAAGGTATGTATCTTGGTCTGGAACCGATTCTCCACTAATGCCTTGAACCCCACAAACGTAGCATAGACATCAGACTTACGCTTCAGTGGGTAGAACCATGTGTAACGTGTGTAATGATCGACTAAGATAAGGTAGTATTTGGATTGGTCAAAGGAGAGAATGGGAGATGTCCACACATCACTGTAGACATATTCAAGAGGGTTATGAGAGGTGATTGTGTTGGTATGAAAAGGAAGCTTGTGTGTTTTATTTAAGAGACAATCAGAACAGGTATTAAGGTTTTTCATTGAATCAGACAAGGGTAAAGAAAACTGGGAAACAAGTGTTTTTAAAACTGAAACAGAGGGATGGCCTAAACGGGAGTGCCATGAAGACACAGTGGTAGTGGGTGTGGGGACAGCAGAAGCAGCAAAGATGGGTGAGGATGGGTTCGGCCACTCGTAAAGCTCATGTCTAGACTTGCCGTGGAGTAATTGTGCCCCCGTGCTGAGATCCTTCACCTGAAAATGCGTTGGGAAAAATTCAACAGAGACATGATTAGCACTACAAAGCTTGTGAACTGAGATGAGATTCTTATGAATATTGGGAACGTAAAGGACATTATTCAAAGCAAGGGAGTGAGAGGGAGTAGGGAGAATTGTTGAACCAGTATGCGAGATCGAAAGGCCTGAGCCATCTGCAATTGTCACTTCTTCACCTCCATGATAAGGCTGATGTAAGGAGAGGTTGTTCAGGTCAGTCGTCAAGTGATGAGTAGCGCCAGTGTCTAGAATCCAGTTCTGAGCATTGAACTGAGGTGCTGTCACGAGATTCGCACGAGGTTGCCAATGATTCGAGTTGTATTGACTGGTTGGTTGCTGAAGCTGGAAGCATCGTTGCGCACTGTGACCATGTGTGCCACAGAGTTGACACTTGCCCTGGTAACCACGCGGTCGTTGCTCTGGACGTTGGTAAGTGTTCTGTTGCGTTGGAGAGAAAGGTCGTTGCTGGTTTCGATATGAGTTGTTATAACGATTCTGTGGACGATTGTTGTTCTTCGCAGGGTTATAGGTGACTGCATTCGCAGAGACAGGCAGAGGAGACGATGGGGCAACAGTGGTTTGGAGCTTTAACTCATGATTCAACAGGCGTTCAAGAACCTCAGTGAGCGAAGGTGGGGTATCGCGGCCCTCAATCTGATCGACAATCGGTTTGTACTCCTCTGGGAGACCTTCCAGAACAAATTCAATCTGGTCTTCATGATCTAGAGGCTTCCCAAGGAGAGCAATCTGATCGAATCGGGTTGTTAAGCCTTGGAAAAACTCACTGATTGATTTTGTATCTTTCTTCCAGTTCTTCAGTTGATGTTTGAGTTGCTTGAAGTGAGCACGGCTTGGTTTAGCAAACGTGGCGGAGAGGGTTTCCCAGATATCCGCGGCAGTGACAGCTGTTGAGAGGAGTGGTTGAATGGACATCGATATTGCACCAAGAAGAGCAGAGTAGATTAATCGATCTTGGCGTTTCCACAACAGGTATTTCGGATTTGACATCACAGTATCGTTGTCTGTGACAGTTGGAGAAGGAGCTACGATGGTGCCATCAAGGTAACCAGCTAAATCATACCCATCAAGCAAAGCATGAACCTGACGACTCCACATGAGGAAGTTTGTGGTCGTCAGTTTCGTCACGTTCACCATACTCACATTAAGCAAAGTTTGTGAATCTGATGTAGTGATTGTTTCACTGTGTGATGCAGGGGAGGTCGACATGATGAAGTGGAGAAAGAAGAACGTGAGAGAGGAGAAGTGAGGGCAAAGACAGAGGAAGAGCAAGGAAAAAGATGTCGACGACTAAAAGAAAATTAGGTATCTTTTAGCTCTGATACCATATAGATGTATTGAGGAATGAATAATTCTATTAAGATGATAATTACAGATTATATAGGACAGTGAATTAGGGTAAACAATGAATACAAACGATTACAATATCTACTTTCTATATATACATTCTACAAGTCATTATTGCAGTTTATGTGGAAAAGAAATCCTGGATCTATGTTATCGTTGTGAGATCTGCAGTGACTTCATCATAGATCTGTATTGTGCTAAATACCCACCACCTGACGTTATTGACGATTTAGGGACGCATCATCACAAGCTCACACTTCTCAAAGAGCTCATCTTCTTTGATTGTCATGCTAAATGTGGCAACACTCGTCATTCACTTCATGGCTTTCCTTACAAATGTTATGAATGTGATTTATCCTTCCATGTGGATTGTGCATGGCATCCTATAATGGTACATCACTCTCACCATTCCTTGCATCCTCTTAAGCTCTTCCGAGACCTACCACCACACTATTCTGATGGAACATGTCGACTTTGCGGAAAATCCTTCTATCTTAAACCGTTTTATCATTGTTCTTCTTGTAACTTCAGCTTGGATACGGCTTGTGTTTTAAACCCACCACCACTATCTCTCTTGGATTTGAAAGCTCATGATCATCAACTCACTCTTCTGCCAAGACTCGATTCTTTTACATGTAATGCTTGTGGGTTGAAAGGAGACCGAAGCCCTTATGTATGTCTTCCATGTGGTTTCATGATTCATCAAGACTGTCTTAACCTTCCACGTGTTATACAAATCAATCGGCATGATCACCGCATTTCTCGCACTTCTGTTCTTGGTGTTTTGGATTCTATGTGTGGAGTTTGTCGCCAGAAAGTGGATTGGACTTGTGGAGGTTATTCTTGTAAGAAGTGTCGTGGCTATGTCGTTCATTCACAATGTGCTATCAAGAAGCATGTATGGAATGGAAAAGAACTCGAAGATGTACCTGAAGAAACAGAAGATATAGAGCCATATGTGGTAATAGATGACAACACAATACAACATTTCAGTCACAAAGAACATCACCTAAGACTCCAAGTCAATGGTCATCTATGCAAGGACAACAAGCGTTGCAGAGCATGCACTCATCCCATCTCTCTCCAATCCTTCTATGGCTGTATCATGGGTTGTGAGTTCATGCTCCACAAGAAATGTGCAGAGTTTCCGAAAAAGAAATGGTATGTGCTACACAACGAACGACTTACTTTAGTCACAAGCCAGAACAATTACTCATGTGATGGTTGTTTTAGAATTTCCAATGGGTTCATGTACAAGCATGAGGACAAGAAGTTTGATGTCATGTGTAGTTCAATCTCTGAGCCATTTTTCCATCCAAGTCATCCAAAGCATCCCTTTTATTACATTCCAAGAAAGAATTCTAAAGGGCATGACACAGGTGAAACTTGTAAGGGTTGCAACTATTGGGCATATAATTCTCTCAGATGCATTGAAGATGGTTGTGAATTTGCTATATGCTTCAAATGTGCAACTTTACCACAAACAGTAAAGCATAGAGTCGATGATCATCCTCTCTCACTATGCTATGGAGAAAAGGCAAGTGGTAAATACTGGTGTGACATTTGTGAGACAGAAACCAATCCAGAGACATGGTTTTACACCTCTAAAGATCACCGAGCTAGTTTACATACAAAATGTGTGCTCGGAGACTTTGCCTGGCTCATGCCAGGAAGCACAATAGAGAGGTATAAAATGTCATTTGAGGTGGTGCTGAATAATAGTGTGTCTCGCCCATTTTGCAGGACCTGTAAGTCTCATTGCTTGAGCTCTATCATATTGAAGATGTTTGGAACCACAGACACATACTTTTGCTCTTGGAACTGTGAACCTATGGTCGTTTGACATGATGTCAAGCGAGCGAAGTGAAGATAGATTGCCTAAGGTACTAAAACATATAATAAGGTTTGTGAAGCCAAGATATTCGTTGTAATTACTATTTTCTGGACAAGTTTGTTTTCCTTGGTTACCAAAAAAAAAAAAGTTTGTTTTCCTTATAAATGTAATATTATCTAAGAACTTGCAATCTTAATGTATGATCATGGATTGTCCATGTTCCGGCGCTGTTCAGGTTCGGGTTCAAATACATTCGAGTTTCAGATTTTGGGGTTTATGTTTAGAAGATTCATTCAGATTATTTTATTTTTCGGGTCGGATTCAGTCTGAATATTTTTGGGTTCATGTCGGGTTTGAGGTACCAATATACTTTCAGATACTTCCACGTTTGGATCGGATTCATGTATTTTGAACTTAAAATATTAAAATATTTGAAATATTAATACACCTAAAAAATTTAAACTATATTCATTAAAAATATCACAAAACACAAAATAAATAAAACTGAGAACAAAACTTAAAAGATATATGAAATGTTGGAAAATTTATTATTAAAAAATTTAAAATTTAAAATAATAATAAAATATTTAATATTTAATTTAAGCTCCAATATTCTATGTACTACTTCGAATTTTGAATTCGATTTTAATTTTATCTGAATCCAAAAGATCTCACATATTTTTGAGCTTTTAGTATTAAGTAACTCATATAACCATAATTATTTTCTATGGGTATTAAGTTGTTGAAAAAATGGTCAAATCCCGTCGAGAAATTAGTAATAGATATAAACTACCCAGAATAGTCCGATGGATAATCGACATGTCTTTCTCCTGTCGAAAAGTTTTGATGGATTCCGGTGGCATTCCAATAATGTTACTGTTATCGGAAACCCACCGGAAAATCACTCTATCAAAAATTTTGTCCGTTGTTTTATTGTAGTCAGTGGCGGATGTATGGTAGCAATTGCCACCAGCAAAATCTTTTAAAATTACAATTTTGTAAAGAAATTTTGTATATTTTACAGGAAATTGAGTCACACATACCACCACTAAAATTTGTAAATCTTAATTTTTCCCCTACTAAATTAATTTACTGCATCCGCCCATGATTGTAGTGAATATAAACCACCAATTCGGACAAAACCGGTGAACCAGTTGAAAACGTGTTTGAATTTTGAGTTTTTGATTATATATGGTGATCGGTGATTAGCTTTTTGGATTGTGAAGAAGCTTCGATATATTATAATAATTGGTTTATAATGGAGTCACAGCAAAAAGATGGAAAATTATTGGCACTAGATCAAAAGGAACTAAAGATTTGGCCAAATTAGGCGGACTACGAAATAGACAGGAAGAACATAAAAGCAAATATGATTTACTTTTATGTTATTATCTATTATCTCGGTTGATGTTTTGATATAGTTGATTAATAAATTGACAGTTTCTGTTAAAAAAATCGAAGGAAATAAATTATTTAATATTGTTGAAAGAAACTAAAGCTTTCAAACTTTTATCTATTTAATCTTTTGAGTCTTGTTCTGTCCTCTCAATTTTGCTTTTGAATCCGTTTCTTTTGAGTCTTAACTTTTTTTCTCTACTAAACAATGTGATATGTCTTAGAAAAATATTTAATTATTTTACTCGATCATTTCCATGTTTCAAGAGTCTGTCTGAAAGCTTGGCTAGTAATAAAATATACAAACCCGTGACTCAATCCTAAGTTCCAAGTAAGTATATGTAGCTTCAGATCCCAAAAACACTTGTGTTATATCCAATTCTTGAATCTTGAATTTGTCTTTTGAGGTCTCTATAAACTGAAAATGGCGGATAAACACGAAAAACATGTCCCTGAGAAGCTTCAGGTTAGTTTTCATACAAAACATTCAAACTCAGATCCAAGATCTTTGAATATTTTACTCAAAATCTTGTTTATGTCTGAATTTAAAAACACAGGGGAAGTATCAAGCAATGGTTGTTTGCTGTTTTCTTGGAAACGGATCGCTTGTTTCTTGGAATAGTATGCTTACTATTGCAGATTACTACTACCAAATTTTCCCGGTTTGGTTTCGGTTCTCTTAATTCTCAGATTCAAAATTTGTTCTTGAAATCTGATTTTTTTTTTTTTTTTTTTTTTTTTTTAAATTNATCTAAGTTAATGTTAGGTTTATTAATGGTGTGTGACCAATACTGCAATACAATAGAAAAAATACGAGATAGTCGCACTATTTTAGAAACATTAATTCCTTAAAAGTCGCACTGTTTTTAGAAATAATAATTCCTTATCAAATTTGGTCAGGAAGAAAAATAAACAAATATTATAATAATTTTTAAGAAGCAAAACTGCAGTTAAATATTAAAATTGTGGTTTGAATAATAAATATGCATAAATTTAAATATAAATTCAAATGAATACCAACATTTTAAGTTAATATTTGGTGAACAAACAATCCTGAGTTTAATAGGACTATGAAAATACAATTCAAAAAAAATGTTATATTATACTTAATAAACATTAAAAACTTCATTTTAAATTTAAATTTTATTCTTGTATTTAAATATTTTAGTGATAAAACTTCATTAATCTGTTCAAAAAGATAATGATTTTTATATAATTTAAATATTGATTTTCTTGAATTACAAGTGAAACTGTATACTCGAATTACTGTATTACATGATGATGAATTTATTTTCAACTAAATCTAAAAATTAATTCAATTTTCCCCTAAAAATTAATTAATTATAATGATGAATATTCCTTTATTCTTTGTTACTTAGTTTTTCTATGCATTGTGATTAATTTTCTTCATTTACATTCTTCCTCTATTCATAAAACAATATGTTATTGTAGGATTATCATCCTTCAAGGGTACTAACACTTGTATACCAACCATTTGCACTTGCAACAATCTTGATTCTTGCATACCACGAATCCAAAATCAATACTCGAAAACGAATTCTGATCGGTTACATTCTATTCACAATATCCACATTCTTGCTCATACTCGTAAGTTTTAAACCTTCAACATTAATTCTATGGAACTTAATTTTGATTATGGATTCAAGATCGACTTTATACAAACTAAACAGTTGGATTTGACAACAAGAGGACATGGTGGAATTGGACAATATATCGGTTTATGTACAATTGTTGCTTGTTTTGGCATTGCTGATGCTACTGTAAAAGGAGGAATGATTGGTGATTTATCTTTAATGTGCCCTGACCTCATCCAGGTTTATCAATTTTCTTGATAACAAATTCAAGGTCTCTGTTAGATAACCGGTTTAAACCAACTGGTTTTCTCTAATTTCTTTCTGTTTCTTTTGTAGTCATACATAGCCGGTTTGGCTATAGCTGGTACTCTGACCTCAGCACTGAGGCTAATAACTAAAGCAGTCTTTGAGAAATCAAACGATAGTCTACGGAAAGGAGCAAGTTAGTTTACAAACTTTTGACAAAAATGTTCTGATTCTTGATTTGGTTCCTTTTTCTTCATTTTGCAGTGATATTCTTAGCAATCTCAACGTTCATTGAGCTCCTCTGCGTAATGCTATATGCTTATGTCTTCCCAAAACTTCCTATAATTAAGTATTACAGAAGAAAAGCTGCTTGTGAAGGATCCAAAACTGTTTTTGCTGATCTTGCTGCTGCTGGTATCCAAAATCAATCAGATTTGGTAACTTCATATACTCCTCAAGAATCTCACAATTTCTTGGTTTCTTTTACAAGATTCATCAATAATCTATCTTGAACGCTTTCTTAACTTCTTGATTTCTTTCTCTGCAGACTGATGATGATGATGATCCCAAGAATCAAAGACTAAGCAAAAACAAACTTCTGCTTCAAAACATAGACTATGCAGTGAATCTATTCCTCATCTACGTTTTGACATTATCCATTTTCCCTGGTTTCTTATACGAGAACACAGGACAACACGGACTGGGTGCTTGGTATGCACTTGTCCTAATAGCTATGTACAATCTTTGGGACTTGGTCGGACGGTACATACCGTTAGTGAAATGGCTCAAGATTGAGAATAGGAAAGGACTCACAATTGCGGTTTTATCACGGTTTTTCCTTGTTCCGGCGTTCTACTTCACGGCGAGATACGGTGACAAAGGATGGATGATTTTACTCATTTCTGTCTTGGGAATAACCACTGGACATCTCACTGTCTGCATTCTCACAATAGCTCCTAAAGGATACAAGGTTATATATCTATCTATTTATCACTTTTCTTATATTTTAATTATTTATTTGTTACTGTTTTTTGTCAATAATAATTCGTAATCGGCCAGAGCTAAATTCGATGGTAACAAACACTAACACAATCCTAAACAACATGACCTCATTATTTATTACTATTTTTATGTTTAAGATAATTGCACTAGCCCAAGCATTTTAGTAACTTAGATAGTTGATTATTTTCTTACAATAATTTGTATTTAATGAGCTTCAATCCCAATACTAACACAATAACTACAATAACATAAATCGCTAGACTAAAACATAGTTGATTATTTTTCCTAAGAAAACACATATGTGGATTTTTTTTTAAGAATATCATATCTTTTAATATAAATAACACATTGTATTACTTGAAGCAATATAACTATATACATTTTGTATATTGACATAAATTTCTTACAATAATAAAATTTATATTAAACTTAAACTTTTTTGCAGTTATTTAAAATCAATCTCTACTCATATATTTATTATGATTTTGTATTTTGAGAAGGGTCCAGAGAAGAACGCCTTGGGAAATATGCTGGTGATTTTTATATTAGGAGGTGCACTTTCAGGAATCTCTTTGGGTTGGTTATGGCTTATTGGTAAAAAACATGCATTTTAGTAAACAAATTGTATGAAGTCTCTTTTTCATGGAACACTCTGTGTATTATCATACACGACTAATGATTAATCTACATCCATTAAACTGTGTTTTCTTGGATTTGACTAATTTATGATTAATTTAAAAATTCGGCAATACCATTCAATTATTATATAATTTATGGTTTATTCATCTGCGTATATCCTTTTTACCAACCTTAATTTTCCACACTTTCTCGACAAAAAAATTACTTGGTTTATATTTGTATTTGAATTTAGTCAAAACTTAAAATACAAATAACTAAATAAAAACATTTTTTTATTATCGAAAAATAAATATCTTAAAAGAAAAGAAAAAAACAATTAATAGTTTTTATGTTAGATAGTTTTATATATATTTAGGGTTAAATGAAACTGTCAAGTAATTCACAACGAAACTGGTTTCGGTCATAATCTTGATATAATATGCATGGACAATTATATTTGATTTTTTAGGAATAAAATCCTTCAAATAAAAGGAACCATTTTTTGAAGTTAAATGGTTTGAAGTAGAAATTTTAGTCGTGAAAGGTTGGAAATATGATTGTGTTTTGAATTGGAGATCTAAAAAAGAAGTATTATCGTGATACTGTTATATATATAAGCCACAATATTTGGTTTAGATGATCAACTACGCTCTTGGATTACCAAAAATGATAGAATTTACTTTACACAAATCTATCGCCACAAAGTTTGTTTTAAAGTAAATTCCATCAGTTATAGCAATCCAAAAACATAGCTGATTATATCAACCATATGTGACTAAATCTTATGCATCAACTCACATTTATGGCTTATGCCTTGTGTAGATTGAAGTGGTGCTTCCCAAAATTTATGCTAAAAAGAGCCCTTTGAACTTTAGTATTTTAATATCCTCAAAATCACCACGTACTCCACATGTAATATTGAGATCTTGACCAGGATCAAGTTCATTATGAATTACAACACTACTATTCTTGCAATCTTCATTTAACCCAAAAATACATAAAAGAAACAAACATAAAATTATAACTTGTTTCGTTTCTTTTGCATAAAATTTTCTTTTCTGAGTAATAAAGTGATGAACTATTAGTATATATAATTAGAAACAATTTGTTCTTTATTTAGTTAATTGTATTTTAAGTTATGTCTAAATTTAAAAGAAAAACATGAACCAAGTAAAACTTTTGGTGGAAACTAATCGTCGAAAAATATGGTTGATAAAAAAAGATATAAACAGATAAACCATTCAAATCATAGATTAATTGAATGATATTACTTGTTTTGCTCCAAAATGTATCAATCTTTCCTATTTTTGATCTTCGATGATCCAAAGAAATATAAAACTACTTTGTTGTCAACAACTATTTTTATGTATTGAAAGAGTTGAAAAAACCAAACCGGATATTGTACAAATAATACATATGTTAGTTGTAGTCTGATATTGTTGGCTCATTTAATTACCTACACTATGTAATTCATTACCACTTCTTCAAAGATTTTACCAATTTCACCAAATCAGAGGATACAGTTGCAAAAGTTCCCTCCCGGTTTCGCCGTTTTATCATCTCTCTTTCCAATACCCAATCATATATCATTTATGAGTTAGTTTTTCAGTTAGCATAATGGTTTATTCTTAGTGATTATTTTTGAATCTATTTCATTTGTATGATATTACTAGTTTTAAATTTGATAAAATACAAATCTATTATATCAAACATAATAAACATACCACATAAAGTCATAGTAGACTATTTCATCTAATGATTAGACAAATATTTTGTTACAATAAGATATTTCTATATAAAATATTTTAAATTTAATTTTTAGGATTAAAATTACAAATAAATAAATATCTCTAAAGGAACATTTTAGGCATATTTTAAAATAATCACATAGTAAAATTGAATTGTAATAAAATCCATGTTTTTATAATAAAATTATAAACATAAGTCATTATAAATTTCAAAAAATATAATATTTTCAAATACATTTTGTAATTTAAATTTCAATTGTTAATGTAAATTAAATGAAATATTCTCGGCACCAGTATAATTGTCCCTCTTATAAATGATATGATCAAGTCATGAGGTATGGTGAAAATTCATTATCATTTATGATGATGATATGTGAATCGAATCTTCACTATTTTAATTTGATTACTCTGTTACGCCTAACTGTCTAAGATTATAAAAACATAACTTTGCTACTATAGAAAAAAAAAAACACAACGATTTCATACTTTTTTTTCTTCGACTTCATAGTTTTTTATTTGAGAATAATATTAGAAATGTAGGTTTGTTAGATTTGTTTTTAGTCCTTGACAAATTATAGTAATTATATTATGATAATTTTTTTCCCAACTATTTAAGGAAAGAATTTAGCGTCTAGCCTCTATAATTCTAATTCTCTTTACAATTTTGTGTTGTACTCTTATGATTGTTTTTTATTTATTTATTTTTACTTATTTTTTGAACAATAAATTATATTGCGTAATTTTCGGATTCATCATATAATAACACCATGTTAAATTGGATTTATTTATAGCAGTTCAATTGTAGAAATAATGTTCATACACTAATTTCACTATGTTTTTGCTATATCCATTTTTTGTCACGTGCGTTTTTTTAGACCCATGTGACCATGTCATTTACTATATGGACTTCATTAAATTGAAAAATAATGTGCTAGAAATGTGATGAAAATGATTATAATGTAGGATTTATTATAGAAAAATGCACTTAACTTATTAGTGAGACATTTCTGTTAAAATACTTATGTTTTCTTTTTACTCTCTTTCCATTTTCCCTTAACTTTCATTTCCTTATAGAATTAATCGGATCTAACTTTTTCTTTCTCTTTTTTACAAGAAACTCCGAAAAACAGAATCAATAACTTCTGCTTCCAAAAGCCAACCGTTTGGTAAGTAAATCAAGAAGGTTTTTGATCATTCTAGATCGTCTACGATAATAAAATACAAAACGGTATTGGATCATCGGGTTAGCTCTCTCACAATTTCTCAATTTTGAAATTCGAAATTTGGGATCAATTATCATACTCATCAATTAGCTTTATGATTCTGGTGAATTTTGTTGCTTTTTGCAGATTATTGTTATAATGTATGTCCTTGTTGCTTATGAGTGGTTCTTTGATCATAAGTGTTTGGTAAGCAGTTGAGTATGGTAAGTTTTTTAAACCGCTAATGACTATGTATTGGATTGTTACCCAATTGTTCTTTTCATATAGAAGATGTTTGGTGATCAATTTATTATGGTCGTAAAGGTGAAAGAAAAGAAACACAAAACTCTCTTCTCATAACTAAATATTTTTTAGGCCATTATATCTAAATTAAACTCTCAAGAAGAGACAAATCCTATGGTTGTCACTAATCAAGATTTTGGATGGCAAAATAAAACTAATTCAACACTCTCTCTACTCAAGGTTATGTTTGTCTTTTCATACTCTCATGTTTTTATTTTTTTGTTCATCTTTCTACCGAAAAAACACCTTACAAACCTAAAGTTCATTTTATCTAATTATACTTCTTGAAAAGTGTTATTTTATCTGATTCTCACTAAAATATATTCAAAGGATATATAAAACAAAAAACTCGAATAGATCGAACCGAACCCGAACCAATAGTCTTTCACTAAGAAAATACCTACATAAAACTACTATATCGGAGAAAAAAATCTCAATCGTCCTATTTCTCTCTGTAAAGAAAAGTTTCAAAACCCTAGCCACCGTTGATCTTGAAGCTTCTCCTTCGCCGGTGGCCTCCATGGCATCGGTGGAGGAGATCCTCTGTCTTCTTCGTTTTGTTTTCTCCTTTTGCCAGTGAGGAGGTTAGTGGTTGGGAGAGGTCACGTCCGGTGGTTCCCGTTGGAGCTTCTCTTCTCCGGCGGTGAGTCTCGATCCTTCGCGGCGGAACTCTCCAGTTTCGTTCCTCCCAGCCCCTTTGTCTCCTTCCTCTGTCTGTTTTGTTTTCGTTTCTTCAACCTCCGTCCTTTGGCTTCTCCGGTAGCTGTGGATCTGTCCTCGTAGCAGCTCGTGGGACTTGCTCCGGTCTGGCTCTCTCCTGTCCAACATCTTTTCATCCTCTTCGTCTGTGTTGTGTTGCTCGTCGCCATGGTCCTTATTTGGGGCGAGATGAGGTTATTCTTAGAGTCAGATTGTTAGAGTCTTGATTGGTGTGTTGGAATTGTGGTTTGATTCTTGGTGCTGTGGTACATGTCTGTCGGATGTTGCAGAGGTCTCTAGGTAGTTTTCTGCTAGGTTTGTTGCTATGTGAGAAGTTGGTTTAGGACTGGTTTAGGTTCTGTTCTTCGGTCTGGTTATTGGACCCGGATTTCGCTTCCTTTTGGTTTAGGTTTTTGTTTAGCTGTGACAGTGGTCCCTCTCCGTCGTCATGTTCGT